>CAUYSK010064953.1:0-51949 GCA_963575035.1 Avahi laniger | reverse complement strand
GCAGTCTGAATACCCCTCAGTTTGCTTAGGGCCTCAAAAGGAAAGATCCCATTCCTTGGAGATGCCTCCGTGTGATGGCTAAATTGTCATTCTGGGCACGCACGGGTAGGGAGGGGGAAGGAGAAAATGGAGCACTGTGGGGTCTGCCAATAGGCTCGAGTCTGCACCCAGGGAGGCACCCTGAGAGGGCTGGGAGCCTGGTGCTGACTCTGCAAGAGTCCACTGCTCACTGGTGGCAGCCGTCTCTGGGCTGATGTTGGCAGGTCTCTCCAACTCCTCAGAAGCCCACCAGTAGTCCGAGATGCAAGGGAGGGAGAAGTTTACGACTCCATCTACCCTTGTTGCTGGTCTCCAAGCCTCTCGGGACCTTTCTCCTTCCAGTTCTCCTCCGCGATGTCTTCCCGTGGAGTCTCCAGTAGTTTCAGGAACCCTTCCTTCCGACCCTCACCTGATATATGTTTCTCTGCTATCTTATTTTTTTCTCTTTGTTTTAAAATTCATCTTTTTTGCAGAGACACTCTGACTGGCGGCTTTTCTCGTCCTCCATCTTGGCTCCTCCTCTGCAATTGTTGCTTTTAATCAATACATTTTTCTTGCCACCCTAGCTGCTTCTCACGTCCCCTACCTCTCCCACCTCCAAATTCAAACACAGAATCCCTGATTTTCAACACAACATTAAATATGCAGTAATTTCATTTGGTTTACTCTTGCTTGTACACATTTTATAAAAACTCTGGAGCTTCTCAACATTGGGTGAGTACAATATGAGCTAATATTGACAAAGCAATCTTTGTTAGCTTACACACACACACACAGACACACACACACACACACACACAAAGTATAATAGCCACTTACCTTTTTTTTCTGATTTTTAAAATTTGTAATTATTATGGGTACCTAATGGTTGTATATATCTTTATAGATTAAATGTGATTTTTTGATACAGGCATACAATGTGAATTGATCAAATCAGCATAATCGGGGTATCCATCAACATAGGCATTTATGACCTCTTTGTGTTAGGAAGATTCCAATTCCACTTTTTTAGTTACTAATAAAATGTCATTGATGACATTTCAAAACAAAGACAACAGGGTAATGATAATGTTTACATTATTGTGTTTAAAGTGTGTTTATTGTAAGAAGCATATGGTTTTTCCAGCTTCTCATACAGTATCTGCCTTTCTCTTGTAGTATTTCATGAGACAATTCACATTTAATGTAATTATTGATATGCTTAATTTTAGGCCCATTCTCTCTATATTATCACCTTTTTTTCTTGTACCGGTCATGGGAATTACTTTCACTAGTTTGTTCTGAGGAAGCAGAAGCTGAGACAGAGTGTGTTGTGCTGAGTATTAATTAGGGATCAACACCCATGGAAGAGTGAAGCAAGAAACAGCATTGGGCAGAGAGAGAGGTCAAATCAATGCAGGTCAGACAAACCTTGGCTGACCCCATGAGGACCTTTGGCGTGTCTATATACTGTCAACGTTGTCTCACATTGGGGTGTCTGTCATTGAATATAGGCTATTCAACAAAAGCATGGCCTTGGGTAAGGTAGCTCTCTGCTCCTGAGTCAAACCCTACTAGAGAAATTACTTGGAGTGACAAGTCCTTCTTTGAAGAGGAATCTGGGTGGTGCACCACACTTACATCCACACAATAGGACAGAGTTCACTACTCAAAAATAACAACTTCTGTTTCCCAGATATCACGGCTCTTTATTTGTTTGCTTGTTTTCTTAACTTTATTTCTACTTTTCCTTATATGTAACACTTTATTTTGAACAAGTTGACATTGCCATTTGCTTGTTGGAAATCAAACATTTTTTACAGGACATGTGACTGCAGATAGTAGGATATTTAGATTTAAAGACTGAAGAGTTAAGAAATAAAGGACATATCAAAAATACAAAACACAGTTTTGCCAAAAACAACATAAAAGCCTGATTTTTCTTGCCATTTCTAGTTTTTAAAATCGTGGAATATGAAAATAAACATAAACTGTGTGGGATATATTCACATTTACATCAAAATAGATGAGTGAAATGTTTTTTACATAACTGCATTTATCATTGTAAGTGTCCTTAAACAAATGCAGTTCATTTGATAATATTTCATTATTTGTTGTTTTACAGCCTCTATAATGTCAATTTGATGCATGTAGTAAATTTTTGTTCAAGTTGAATAATATTCCTATGTATGTGCAGCAGATGCCTTTCTGTACCAAATGATTCTTAGACATTCTCATCAAATACATAAAGCTATTTTGGAATTGCATGCATGCAAATGAGGATTACATGCATGTAAATTTGCATTTGAAATGACTAAATTCTCTTTTCATTACCATTCTTTATTCTCAAAGCAAACTATTTTTATTTCTTACTAACAGTATATTTATGACATTAAAGCCAAAACAGATGTTTACATCCCAAGTAACAAGACTAGACCATTTGTTGCAATAATGATCTACTTGGCCTTTAAATTAAAAAAAATTATCATAAATAGCATAGAGCTATATAGACCAACTTTTATTTGGGATATTTTTGCAGAGCAAATGTGACTATTATCATATCTAAACGACAGGTATTTTAAAAATACAATGTATTTTTTTTTAAAAAAAGAATTTTCCTTACAATATTATGAAAGGGAAAAAATTCAATGGCTTTGAAAATTGCCATGAAAGATTTCCCTAATGTTAGAAATTAGTTAAAATTATGTTCTCATTTTTAATTAAAAAATTCCCAATTTAATGATTTAAATTAAGAGAATAACTCCCATGAAATTACCTAATGCCTCATAATATCTAAGAGTTTATTTTCTTTTTATTTTTTTAAATATGGGTATTATCACAAGAAAATGTCCCAAAGTTGTAGGATTCTTTTTATGTTTGGTGGTTGCTTATGCTACAAATAGACTGGAATTCAATATGACAATAAAACAAGCATGTAACTATCAATAAAAATTATTTAGAAAATATTAATACAGTGATTGCTATAGTCAGCCTTTTATAAACTGTGAAAAGACCTCCCAGGTATAAATAGAGTAGGAAACTAGAAGGCTTTAGAATTGGAGCAGATCAAAACCTTAACAGGATATTATGGGGGTACAGATGTTTAGGTTACAAGGGAGCCAGGTTGCCCTTGCCCCCCCAAGTCAGAGCTTCCAGGGTGTCCATCCCTCAGATGGTGCGCATCGCACTCATTATGTATGTATATACCCATCCCCTCTTCCCTCCTCCTACCTGCCTGACGCCCAGTAAATGTTATTCTTATATGTGCACCTAGGTGTTGATCAGTGAAACCAATTTGCTGGTGAGTACGTGTGATGTTTATTTTTCCATTCTTGGGATAGTTCACTTCATAGAATGGGTTCCAGCTCTATCCAGGAAAATACAAGAGGTGCTATATCACCATTGTTTCTTATAGCTGAATAGTACTCCATGATATACATTTACCACATTTTATGAATCCACTCATGTATTGATGGACACTTGGGTTGTTTTCACATCTTTGCAATTGTGAATTGTGCTGCTACAAACATTCGAATGCAGGTGTCTTTTTCATAGAATGTCTTTTGTTCTTTGGGGTAGGTGCCCAGTAATGGAATTGCTGGATCAAATGGTAGTTCCACTTGTATCTCTTTAATGTATCTCCATATTGCTTTCCACAGAGGTTGCACTAGTTTACAGTCCCACCAGCAGTGTATGAGTGTTCCTCTCTCTCCACATCCATGCCAACATTTATTGTTTTGGGACTTTTTGATAAAAACCATTCTCACCGGAGTTAAGTGATATCTCATTGTGGTTTTGATTTGCATTTCCCTGATGATTAGAGATGTTGAGCATTTTTTAGCCATTATTCTGTGTTCTTTTGAAAAGTTTCTGTTCATGTCCTTTGTCCACTTTTTTATAGGGTTATCTGATTTTTTTCTTGCTGATTTTCCTAAGTTCTAAATAGATTCTAGTTATCAGCTCTTTATCGGATTTGTAGCATGTGAAAATATTCTCCCATTCGGTAGGTTGTCTGTTTGCTATTTTGACAGTTTCTTTGGCTGTGCAGAAGCTTTTTAATAAAAAACAAAACAAAACAAAACGAAAAAAGCCTTAATAGCAACCCAATGGCATTTTGATAATTTAATAGAAATGGTTAAGCTGCAGATGGCTCAGGTTTATAAAAGCAAAACATGAAAGACTTTGCAAATTCATGTCCTCAGTTTCCTAGCATTATTCCTGAATTTAATTTAATGTTTCATAGTTTTTGAATATATATATACCCAATTGTTCTATCACTGTTTGTTGAAAATATTAAAGTTTCTCTAGTAAATTGTCTTTGCAACTTTCTAAAAAAATTGGATGTACAGGGTCAATTTCTGGCTCTGTATTCTTTTCCACTAATGTATCTGTTTATCTTAATTCCAATATCATGCTGGTTATATTAACATAGCTTTATAATAAATCTGTAAATCAAGCAGTGTTACTCTAACTTGCTTTTTAAAAGTTGTTTTTTCTCTTCTAGGTATTTTTTATCTCTATACTAATTTGCAATTTTCAGAGAAACTGAAAATACTGCTAATGACCTTGTGATCAAGTTTGGAAATAGATCCTTCCCTGATCTACTTTTGTAATGACTATAGGACTAGCTGAAAGCTTGATCACCATCTGTGAGAGACTCTAAAATACTGACTAAAAAAGGTACAAGATAATAAATGTTGTTAGATAAGGTACTAAGTTTGGGGTGGTTTATTATGGAGCAATAAATAGTTAATTGATGGTCAGAGAACATATTTTGTATGACTGAATTTTTGTGAGTCTTGTTTTAAGGCCCAGAATATGTTCTAAATGTTCCATATACCTTGAAAAGAATTTCTATTCTGCTGTTGTTAGGTAGCGTTTTATAAATATCATTTAGGCAAAGTTGGCTGATAGTATTGTTCAAATAGATTACAGTAGTCTCCCATTATCTACAGCTTTGCTTTTTCAAGCTTCAGGTATCCATGGTCAATAGTGGTCCAAACATATTAAATGAAAAATTCCAGACATAAAGAATTCATAAATTTTAAATCACCTACCATTCTGAATAGTGTGATGAAATCTCAGGCCACCCTGTCCTGTCCTGCTGCATTGTGCTCCATCCTGCTCTGAACATGAATCATCCCTTTTTCCAGCTTATCTAGTAATACACTGTATATGCTACTTGTCCTTTAGTCACTTAGTAGCTGTCCCAGTTAGCAGATTGACTATTGCAGTATCTTGATGCTTGTGTTCAAGTAACCCTTATTTTTGTTATAATAATGGCCCCAAAGTATGAGAGTAGTGATGCTGACATATTGCTATAATTGTTCTATTTTATTATTAGTTATTATTGTTAATCTCTTACTGTTTCTAATTGATAAATTACACTTTATTATAGGTGTGTATGTATAAGAGAAAACACAGTATATACAGTGTTTGGTACTATTTGCAGTTTCAGGTATTCACTGGGGGTCTTGGAATGCATTCCTCATAGATAAGGAGGAGCTACTGTATATTCCTTCTGACTTTCTGTCTACTGGCTCCATCAATTATTGGGAGAGGATTACTGAAATCTCCACTATAATTATGGATTCTTCTATTTCTCCTTGTATTAGTTTTCCTTTTATATCTTTTGACTCTCCATTATTAAGGGCATACACCTTTGGGACTTTGATCCCTCCTTGATTAATTCACGTCTTTTTTATTAAGAGATTATCTACAGTGTTAGCATAATATGCCTTTTTTCTGTCCATTTAATTGTAATGTTTACATTATTGTGTTTAAAGTGTGTTTATTGTAAGAATCATATTGTTTTTCTAGCTTCTCATGTAGTATCTGCCTTTCTCATATAGTATCTCATGAGATCATTCACATCTAATGTAATTATTGGTATGCTTAATTTTAGGCCTATTCTCTTTTCTAATTCTTTTTTTTTTCATTTTTTCCTCTTGTTTTTGGTTCCCCTTTCTTCGTTTTATGCATTCTTTTGGATTACTTATTTTTTTATGATTCTATAATTTCTTATTAATTACATATATTAGTTTTTTATTATGGTGTAACATATTCCCACAAATTTCAGGGCCTAAACAATAAAAAATATTACCTTAACATTTCTATAGGTCAGAAGTCTGACATGGGTCTCACTAGGCTAAAATCAAGGTGTCGGTAGGACTATGTTTCTTTCTGGAAGCTCTAGGGAAGTGTATGTCTCCTTTCCTTTTCCACTTTGTAGTGGCTGCTTACATTCCTTGGCACCTGTACCTCTTTTTCCAACTGCAAAGTTAACAATAGTGGGTTGTACTCTCCTAACATCACATTACTTTACCTCCTTTGCTGCTTTAAGGCTCATACATTTTTAACTTTCAGTGTATCTTAAAGTGATATTATACCACTTAACATAAAGAGTAAGGAACTTAAAATAATAGTATGATTTAAATTATTTTCTTTCAGAGTTTATGCTATTTTATCATACCTTGTACACATATATATAGTAGCACAGTATTATTATTTTTGTTTAAATAGTTAATATCATTTCAAGAGATTCAAATAATAAGAACCTCTTACATATTTGTCCATGTAGTTAGCTTTTCCCGGACTCTGCATTTCTTTGTGTAGATCCATATTTTCATCTTTGGCATAAAGGACTCCCTTTAACATTTCTTATAATGTGGATCTTTGATGATTAGTCATTTCAGGTTGTGTTATTTGGGTTTTACTTGTTTTTGAAATTTTTTTTTTTTTTTGCTTGGTATAAAATTCTAGAAAATCATTTCTTTTACTTTTTTTTCCCTTTCAGAACTTTAAGTATTTTTCTCCACCATCTTCCATCATTTGAATTTTTTCCTACAAAACAACTTTTGTCATCCTTACTTTTGTTTACATATATTTAATATATATTATTTCTCTGGGAGAGAGATATTCTCTTTAACATTGGTTAATGACAATTTGATTACAAAATGCCTTGGTACAGTTTTCTTCTTATTTCTTGGGCTTGGGATTTTTTGAGCTTTTTAAATCTCTGAATTTTTAATGTTTCTCAACATTGGAAAAACTTCTGCCACTATTTTTTTTTTTAACATTTTTTTCTTTCTCTTTTTTATTCACTTCTGGTATTCCATTTATACATATGTTAGTCCACATAAAGTTGTATCACATTTAAATGATGCCACTTTAATCTTTTGAAATTTAATTTTTCTCTCTTCTATGTTCAATAATTTTTATTGCTATGTCTTCAAGTTCAATAATCTATAGTGTCTAATCTACTATTAATCCCATACTGTGTATTTTTTAATCTCATGCATTGCACTTTTAATTTCTCTATGTTGATATGGGTCTTTTTTTGTATCTTCCATGTCTCTACTAAACATTTTGTATACATGGAAGAGTACAGTTATGATGTTGGTTTTCATGTTTTTGTTTACTAGTTCTGATAATAGCCTTGCCAATTTCTATTGATTGATTATTCTCTCATTATATGTTGTGCTTCACTGCTTCATTGGATTTCTGGTAATATTTGATTGAATGCCTGACATTGTAAATTTTATGTTATTCAGTTCTGGATATATTTGTATTTTTATAAACAGGCTAACACTTTTTTCTTTATACAGCTAACCTATTTGGAAGCACTTTTGAATGTTCAGTTCCTATCTTTAGGATTTTTCAGAAGAGTCCTGATCGATGTTCATTCTAGGGCTGTTTCTTCCCTGGGTGGTGGGAATAGGGACTATTCTTAGCCTTGTGTGAGTCCAAGTCTCTAGTCCTTTTGTGTTTTTTCCTTCCCTGGCTCTGAATAGTTTTCTCACGTGTTTGTACAATTCAGCAATTTTCTGATTACTCATGAGTAACCTTCTTTAGAGCTCTAAGGTTTTCAATCTTGACTCTGTGTCCAGAAGAGATTCTTCCTTTTTGGTACTTAACCTAGCTGCATTAATTTCTCTAGATTCTCAGCTATGTCTCCTCAATTAATGGAATCTGCTGGACTCCACCTGAATTTCCTCTTTCTGCATTCTGACTCTTAAAGACCATAATCTGTGTTATTATACGGCTCACATTAAATGTTTCTCCTGTGGGCACCATCGTCCTCTAGTATCTGATGTCCACTGTCCTGAAAAGCCATTGTTTTAAATATGCTGTATTTTTTGTGTTTGAAGTTATACTTTTTGAATTGAAATACCTATGTACATCATAGTCATTGATGTTGTCTCTTGAAGTTCTCCGTTTGAATGTAAACAAACTTTGGAAAATAACTTTTATTTTTTAACAATGGGAAGCTGTTGCAGTACCTGCACTTAGTTCCAAACAACCCTGCAGTACTTGCGTAGGTGCCCCTTAGGCTGGTGCAGAATATTTCCTGTATATATAATTGACCCCAAATCTCTAAAAAATTATTTCTAACAGTGAATTAATATTACTTTAACATTTTAAACATTCATAAATACTTATTGTATCAGGCCAAAGATATTTAAAGAATTATGATGCTTATAGTGCCCATTACTATTGGTTTTGTTACTGTGACATAAACTTTCTTGCCATCTTCCTGCAAAAATTGTCCACAATTTTTGAAGATACAAATGCATGCTGAGAAGGATTGTTGTTGTAGATGTTAAATTAAGACTGAGAATCACATTGATATTGCCATGATGTAGAGCAAAGCTACAGAGTCTAGAGTAGAAGGAACCAGAAGACATAAGAAATGTTGATAAAACTCAATGAGACATAAGAACACCTTAGTTTATGAAATTGAGGTCATGAAATAATTTTAACTGGATCTCCATAGATGGAAAGAACTTCAGTGATTTATTTATACAGGCATAAAGTCCAATATTTGCATCATGGCATTTGTGCAGAGTTTGCAATGACATTACAATTCAGAGATCCTACTTATTTGCTAAACAAGGAGGCTAAATGAGAGGAGAAACAATGATACTCTAATCTATTGATTATAGTAGAAGAAAATAAGCACAGCTATTTTGTTAAATTTTAAGGCTAACTTATTCTATCATTTCCCTTCCATTTTATTTTAAATACAGCCCACAATCACTGACAGTGACTTACCTGTAAATCACATATAATCAATGACCATATGGCAAAGAATGAATATTTTCACAGACAAAAATATATCACTTTTAGGAGAGGTCCATTAATAAAAGGTAAAGCTAGTAATACCTTAGGCATAATGTCCTACTGTATCTTCATACTTGTCAGTAACATATACAACACTTGAAAATTAACTCTATCATGCAGATTTTAGTCTCTTTGTTTTTATTCAGTTCTGGTAAAAATTTTAAAGTGGCATTGTGTTTTCAGTTCTAAAAAGCCTTTATGTTTTGAAAATAAGTAATTGCAACTCAAAGAAATAGGGAAGCCAAAAGCTGCTTAGAAGATAACATGTAGAGATGAAGTGACATTTAAAATTTGGAATAGGAAATGAGAGGTGGAAATATTTTTAAAACTCAACATATCTTTAGAATTTGCAGAACCTTAGCATTGAGATCAACAGTTTACATTTCTCTTGCATTTACTTCTCGATTTCATAATTGTTGTTTGTTCACTTCGGGAATGTTTCAGAATTATGATGGCGTGTGACCTCAAGATAAAAGAAAGTATAGAAAATATACACCACTTACATATTTGTGACATTCATGTTTGAGAATATCAGACAAAGGTAAATGCTCACTATAATTGTCATATGAATGATTATGAGAAATTTTTGGTTAAAATGATAATGTATCACCTTTGTAGTTGAAAATATATATCCCAATTCATAGTAATCATTCCATTACATTCCTTTGGGAGAAATAGAAATTAATTGTCTAAGTAGAATTTTCTAATGTAGGCATGAAGAACAGAATCTTTTACACACATTCACATACACATACAAATCATAAGGCTAATCATCTGGCAAATAAAACCGTATGAGTTTTAAAACTTCAGAATTTTCTTTGACTAACAGCCAAAGTTCTAAAGTTTACAAGTGAGCTTTTTATTTTTAACTTACAGTACTTTAGTAATTTTTAAAAGGAGAATTCAACTACTTTTGAGTGTAATGAATTTAAAATGTTATTTGTCCCTGAAAATCCTACCTTATCCATGGTGTAAAAACTCCAAAAGAACATGGGATTTTAAAGATATCTGACCAAGGAAGAGATTTTTCAAGCTTTTCTGAAACAACCAAACGAACACTGAAATTCTGAAATAAAGTCCAGGGCATTATATATCTCATTTATGATTCTTTTCTTGTAACAATCAGGACAAAAATCTTCCTTCAAGTATTTGATTAGGATCCAGCGTTTGGACCATGAAGAATTGCTCAGTTACATAGGCTTGCTTTTTCCATTGGTTGAGTGGGATAAGGCAGAGAACAGATGGCGATGATCACTGTTTTAAAAATAAACCAGTTTATTTTTCTTACTTTACCACACAATTGGAATTTATTTTGTTCCCTTTTTAAATGCATTTATTTCAATAGATACTCACCAAAGTCCTAGTTTGGATAAAATGTACTATTAGGTGCTGTGGGGCACAAAAATAAACATCTCCTACAAAATAACAGATAATCTGCTTAGGAATACATGATAAATTTTTAAAAATAAATGTGATACAAATGAAAATGTGATCCTTTCAACACTAAAGAGTAAACGAGTATGGGGCTTCAGTGACAACAGTAACTATTTCCAGTTGGGACAAACAGGAAAGACTTTAAAAAATTGGCATTAAGATGCTCCTACAAGACGTGTAGAATTTCCCTTTATAGCATAAATGATCTATTCTTACATTAGATGTATTTTGATAAAGTACAATAAGAATTGAAGGACTCACAAACACATAAATTCTTCATACTCATGGCTAATCTTGATTACAGATACAAGCTGCCAGCTGAAATGTTATCTACACGCTTATCTAACAGTGTTATAATGTTATTGAAGAAATGTGTCACTAACTTATATTGAATCCCAAATATACCCTTGCAGATTTTATTATTTGAAGCAGATGAAGAAAATTAAGTGATCAGTGTAACAGTATTAGATGACAATGTGGTAGAGCAGAAATATACATGATGGAACTTGTTATTTCTTATAAGTAATAAATATTTCATTTATAAACAATTGAACTTAACTTGTAAATGTAGTAAAGTAGATAAAGGCATGAGATATAGTAACATAATTGCCCATAATCACAATCACGTATTTGTTACATACTCTTGGTAATATCATGGACAAATTATTTTCTTCTCTATGTATGTTTTCTGAATTGTAATAACAGTTTCATTGGTATTGCCATTAAACAAATATTAACATTTATTAAATACTTATTAGATACCTTTCTAGGTATCAGTGAACAAAATAAACAACAAAAAAATCTGCTCATGTGCAACCAACATTTTCATGGGAGAATATAGACAAGAAACAATAAATATAGTGAATAATTAAATTATAAATATTAAAAGTGATAATCTAAAGAGGTTTTGGAGTGCTCTAGGGAGTGGAGAGAGGTTTGCAATTTTGTCAGTATAATCCAGGTAGGTTTTATTGGGAAGATCAAATTTTCTCCAAGACTTGAAAGATATAAGGGAGTGAACTATGCTGATATCAGCAATTCTGCACTCAGAACATGTCTGACATGTTTGAAGGAGATCAAAGAAGTAGTGTAGTTGGAACAGACAGAGTCAGAGAGTACTAAGAGAAAAGGAAGTTGGATGAGGTGCCAGACTCTTTAGAGATTTATTAGCCATTTTTAAATATTTGACTTTTATTCTTTGAGAAACAGAGACTAGCGAAGAAATAGAAAGCTACATGCTTTTGAACAAAGCATGGTATAATTTGACTTACACTTAATAAGATGACCCAGGCTATGGGCTAAGAATAGACTAGGTACTGGGGTAGATATGAAATACTTTCTGTAAGAAATGGCTTAAAATTGAGTAGCAGCAACACTGCTGATAAGTAGTGATCATATTCTTGAAGTAGAGTTAATGGGATTTCTGATGGGTTGACTATAAAGTATGAGAGAATAAGAGGAAAAGAATGAGTTCAAGAATTGGGACCAGAGGAAATGGAAGTGTGACTTTTCCATTGAGATGGGAAATACTGTGGGTGGATGAGATTTGGAAAGGAAGTTTAGAAATTTTCTTTGGCATATGATCCATTAGAACATCATTTGGAGATATAAAGCGGGAAATGTGAAGTTAAGATATATGCGTCTGGAATTCAGGGGAGAAGCTGTAATTCAGGCAGGAGATATAAATTTGGAAATTGTTAATAAAGAACTGTTGTTTAATTCCATGAGACTTCAAATACTAAAGAATGAGTTATTTAAATTAATGAGTATAGGTTCAACAGTTGAGTCTTAAGGCATATCAAGGTTGGAGAGTTTGTGGTAAAGAGAGAAACAAGCTATGGAGACTGAGAAGCAGCTGCACATTCAGTAAAAGGAAAACTAACAGAGCATGGGCTCTCAGAAGCCAGGTGAGGAAACTATAGCCAGCTGAAGGAATCATTTTCAAGTGGGAGTGATAAACTACAACAGATGCTACTGATAGCTAAAATAAGGTGAAAACTAAAATCTGACCACTAGACTTAACATTAGGTCGTTAGTGACCATGACAAAAGTGATTGCAGTAAGGCAAAGGAAGCAAAATGTTGACTAGAGTGAGTTTAAGAGAGAAAGGGAAAAGAGGAACTGAAAATATCTAAAGATGGAAAATTATTTTCAGGAAATTTGCTGTGAAGGGCAACAAAGATACGGGGAAATAGCTAGACAGTAAATGGGAAACGGGCCAAAGAAGAATTTTTTTTTTTAATGGGAGCGATAACAGCATATTTGTATATTGATGGAAATAATCTTTCGACAGGGAAACATTGAAGATCTTGGATAAAAAAGAGAATATTCTAGTGAGGTTCTTGAGTGAGAGAGGGTGGGGAATAATGCATAAAGGGAGGGGATATGTTGACCAGTGCACAGATAGCTCATCCTCAATAATAGGACGGGTAGCAGTGAAAAAAAAAATAGATATTATAAAGAGGAATTTGGGGGAAGATCTCTTCAATTACTTTAATTTTCTCAGTGCACTATGAAGAAATATCACTTGCTGAGACTATCCACTTGCTGAGGATAGAAAATATGATGTTGGGGATTAAAAGAAAAAGATTATACAAAATACCCTTGCAGAAAAATGGAAAAGTGGACTAGGGAAACAGTGTGATTTTCTGGCCACCCTAAGTGCCTTCTTGATGTTTATGGTCATGAATTTAAAATGAGAACAATACACATGATATATTTATTTCTCTAGCCTCAATAAACTTAATAGAGGTAGAATACATATAATATTTATTTTAATTAAAATTCTACTTCTAACTAGTTTGTGAACATAAAAGAGGACCAAGAGAACGAAAGATGTACACAAATGTTTGATGATACAATTTAAGCTGGATCAAATAGTAAAAAAGGATGTTAGGGTCATGAAAGAAAGTGACAACATAGCATGATAAATTAACCTGATTACATTATTTTATAAATCAACCGTATTCCATATATATATATATACTAATCAGATTTGATTCTCATTTATGTTAGCACTAGTATGTTTCATAATGTTTAAACAGCTTATTTGAGTTTTAACAATTTCTTAGAACTAATTTTACAATTACTTTATAAAATAGACATAAATTTTATTCATTCTCAAAATTAGAACAATAATTAAAAATAGTAAGAAATATGCCAAAGCCCATATTTGTATTAAGTTTAGCCAAGACTAAAATGTAAGTCAATTTTACACAAAACCAATGATATTTTCATTTTAACAAATTGTCCATAGTAACTCACGATTCTCAAAATAACAAATGACAAAATACACAAAATTATGTGAAATAACAACTCTGAGCTATTTTTCTCATGGTGTGAAAGCATAGAATAAGTTTAACTTATGAATGATAATAATGTCTAGCATTTTTATATTATTTAATACTTTAATAAATAGTTTAAAGTGCATTCATTCTAATATGATTAGGTGAGTAATACTGCCTCTGTTGCAAAGATTCTGAAGCTGAATACCATGTGTAAAGAACTTTTACACAGACATGTATCAGAATTAAATAGATAAGTGTCTTTATATATCTAGGTTGTTTCAATATACCTTAATGTTGGTCAGGTAAATTATGGCAGGCGAAAAAAATGCCATCAAATATATTCGATACCATAAATCTAATAACATAAAAGAAAGTTTAGGGATTTAATTAAATATTTTAGAAACGTAATTACATATCAATTAAATAAAAGTCCATGTCACTGTAAGAAAAATAAATAAATGATAAAGATAAAAAATTGTTTAGAATATTTCAGATTAATCATTCTTGCCACTTTTATATGGATAGTTCCATAGGTCTGCAAATTCATTTACAAATGACCAAAATTACAAATGAAAGTAACGTAGTCATTTGTAAATGTGTGCAAGTCACGTATGCTTTGTAAAAAAAGCACTTTCAATTATATTTAATTTACAAAATGTATAAGAAAAATGTGTGAAAATCCTGAAAACATTAAGTAAATAATTATACTAATATTAAAAAATGAACAATGCATTTATG
Organism: Avahi laniger; assembly: GCA_963575035.1. Lineage (NCBI taxonomy): Eukaryota > Metazoa > Chordata > Mammalia > Primates > Indriidae > Avahi > Avahi laniger. The sequence goes on along the minus strand of CAUYSK010064953.1, from coordinate 37,349 downwards.
TGTGCAAGGGCTAGTTCTGATTAATTTATCAATGTCTTCACAGCAGAAATTAAAGTTGAACCCTTGTTTATTTCTTCATTTAATTTTTTCAGATAGTATATGATAGTTTACATGATGTATAAGAAAATGCCCTATATGCTATAAAATGCTCCACAGGTGCTGGTTATCATGTATATGCCATATACCATTATGAAAAAACAGTATCTGTTTCATTTAGGAAAACATTGTGATCTAAGGTTTTTCCAAAGAAAATCCTCATGGTAGACTCATTAAAAAAAAAAAAAAAAACTAAATATTCTGACTTTTTTCACCCACCCCTCAATATTTATTTTTCACATTCATATTACTTCCAAGAAATTTATGACACTTTGCAATTTTTGGTTTTACTTCATATATTTTACCCAACAAACAATAAAATTCATTTACCTTTACCATAAAGACTGATGATCAGTAGCCATTAGCCATTTATCAATAACTTTTATATAGGGAAAAGCCAAGAAACAATGAAAAACAATTTGCAAAAATGTTTTGGTCATTGAGCATTTTGTTTATTTTTGGTGTGTTTTTATCTCTCTAAAATAGTGGTTTCTTACAAAATAAAAATTATTACTTTATAATTAATTCCCAATATACCTATTAACGTGAATTAGAAATTATACAATTTCAATTGGCTTAGGCAAGAAAAAAAAAGAAGGAATTTATAACATAGTAGCATTATTTGCTTAAACCACCCCAAATTTTGGAAATGTTTGTCTATTTTCACTCTATCTGTATTAACAACCATGTAATGTGTGTAACACAATCATCAACATTTATTTCTATTACTATCACTAATACTGTGTCAATAATGACATCCATCCACATCTGTTAGTGTTTTATTAAGCAAACTTCTCAAGCGCAGAATACTGTCCCATAGGACCATATTTCTGCTCATAATAAGTACAACTGAAAAGATTTTTTCTTGAAAATCTTTTTGATTGTAAACAGAGAATAGGGGATTCTCAAGCCTCAGATTTTTTTCAGTTTCCTGAAACAAGATTTGAGAACACTGTTAGATCACTCAGAAAATAGCCTGAATGTTGTTATAGACAATGTCGAAAATGCCTTTGCAGTCTCAACATGTTTCATAAAAAAGAAGTAATGTTACTTCTAAGTGATATGTTATTTCCTATATGATTATAAATATTATATGTAAAATATTGCAAATAGATAATAAGTACTATACAGATACCTAAAATGACACATTCAATTTTTCTATTTTTAAACAATTTCAAATTTGAAAAAGAAGTATTTTCTTATATTGTATAATGCATAGTAGTCTTAATATAAAATAATAAAGAAACAATAAATAAGTCCTTTCAAGAGACATGGACATGTGACAGTGCTAAAGATTAGCATATACTGCTTTAGAAAAATGGACTGACTTTTAAAATACATTTTTAAAAAATAAATGATAAATGTAGTAAAAACACAAACTTTCAGGAATCTGTTATCTTATGATGATTAATGAAAGATGATATTACTTAAAAAAATTCTATGATTGGTTTAAGAGGAACTTACTGACATGGTAGTTGCTTGTTATTATAGCCCCTACTCAATGTTATATATGTGATGTATATAGTATATGCTCCTTCCCTCTTTCTCTCTCTCTCTTTCTAAGCATGTATTATTTTCATAATATGAATTCATTATATGAGTTTAACCTTTGGTCCTTTTCTTTGTTCTGTCTATGCATAGTGAACTCGCCAAGTCTTATGACTCTAAATAGCACTTATATGCTGGTAACCCTAAATTTTGATCTCCAAAGATCTCTTTCTAAATTCTAGCCTCATATATCCTATTGCCTACAGAATATCTCCACTTGTATCTATGAATATATGTATATATTTATGCATATACATATATTTGCATATGCCAATTTTAACACATCTAAAATTGAACTCCTGCTGGTTACTCCAAACCATATATATTTGCAGACGCCTCCATTTTAGCTGGTGGATGCAGCATCTCCCTAGGTATTTGGTTAAAAAACCTTGAACTCATCCTTGAGTCATCTCTCTCTCTCGATCTCTTGCTCCCTTGCTCTATTTCATACCTTGCAATCAATGTGGCACAAAATCCTACGTGTATTCCCTTGAATCTGACTGCTTGTCATCCTTTTTTCCCCATAGCATGCATTACCAGATTATATCCTATATTATCTGCTTATTTATGCTTATTATCTGCTTATTTATCCTATATTATCTGCTTATTAATGATGTTTAATCTTTACATCTCCATTCTATCTATCTATCTATCTATCTATCTATCTATCTATATATCTGAGTGAGTACCAAGATCTTTGTAAATTTTATTCAGTGATATATCTAAAATGCTTATAACAGAAGTCAGTAAATACTATTGAGTGAATGAATAGAGTTATTATTTATATTATGCTGCCACTATTCAGCCAGTGTTGAATACAGGGTTTGAAATATAGGAGCAACTTGACGTATTTATGAATGAATGAGTGAATGTGTATAAGGAATTGCGTGAGCATTCTAAACTGCAGCCACTTGAGTAAAAACACTTAGCTATACAATCTATAGATTTCTGGCATCACAAAATTTAGTATCCCCTTTTTTCTGATTCAATTAAACAATCTATATTCATATTCCAATTTTTATAACCTTTTCACCCTCTGTCTTCACTTTTTCTTTCAATCCATTTCCTGTGTTTAATCATATAGAATCAATTACAAAATGATACAGACACTCAGACAGTCATTATCTTGTCAAACCTTACATTCCTAAGCACAGTAATAGCTATAACTTGTTCAGATTCCATTCCCTTACAGAACCACTTATGCTTATCTACTGATTCTGACACAATGGAAGAAAAATTTTAATTAATATTGCTATGCCCATCAAACTGAGGTTCTCTTGTTCTAAGAAGAACTAAATAATTATATTAATACTCCTCTCTTTTTTATTTCAGGATATTATGGTAATACAAACATTTTGGTTACAGGAATTGCTTTTGTATTGTTTGAGTCAAAGTCATATGTGTGTCTATCACCCATACAGTGTGCACTCTATCCATTAGGTGTGAATTTACCCATCCCCTCCCACTCCTCCTCCTACTTGATTTCTGTTGAATTTTACTACCGTATGTGCACATGAGTGTTGATCTATAAGTTTCAAATTACTAGTGAGTACATGTGGTTTTTATTTTTCTGTTCTTGTGATACTTCACTTAAAAGGATGGTCTCCATTTCCATCCAGGTTGTTACAAAAGGTATTAGTTTACCATTTTTTATGGCTAAGTAATACTCCATGGTATACAAATACCACATTTTATTGATGCATTATGCCCTGATGGAGCACTTTGGTTGTTTCCACATCTTTGCAATTTTGAATTATGCTGCTATAAACATTTTAGTGCAAGTGTCTTTTTTATAAAATGTCTTTTTTCCTTTGGGTAAATACCTAGTCCTGGGATTGCTGGATCAAATGGTAGCTCTACTTTTAGTTCTTTGAAGTATCTCCATACTACTTTCCAAAGAGGTTGTACTAGTTTGCAGTCCCACCAGCAGTGTATGAGTGTTCCTTTCTCTCTGCATCTACACCAGCGTCTGTTCTTTCGGGACTTTTTGATAAAGCCATTCTCACTGGAGTCAGGTTAAAAAAAAATCACTTTGGTTGATACATTAATAACAAACTATGGGCAGGGCCAACAGTAGAAAGAGGGAGTAAACCCAGTATCTCGGTGAGATGAAAATAGCACCCAGGGATGTGGGGAGATGTGGTGTGACTCTGGATTTATTGGGAAGATAGAACCAAAAGGATTTCCTTACAGATTGAGTGTGGGTTATGAGGGAAACAGAAGAGTCAAGGATAACTTCAAGGTCTTTGACTAAATAACTGGATGAGTGAAATTACTGTTAATTGAGTTGAGGAGGCCTGTGGGTAAAGCAGATTTTGGTGGAAACACCTGGTGTTCAATTTTGGACATGTTGAATTTAAGATGTCTCTTAGATATTCAAATGAAAGATAAGGTACACAAACAATTCAATGTTGGAGTTGGGACAAAGGTCTGGACTAGAAATACAACTTTAGGAGTCATTGACATACGGACTTTCTAAGGTTTCAGAACCGGTATTTATTATAAAGATAGTTGTAACTTGAAATTATATTATTTTTCTGACTGCTGTAAGGTATGACATTTATTTAGAAATAGGAAATTAGCAGATTATGCTTACCATTTATGCAGAATATCTTTAGAGAATTTCCTTGATATTCTACTGTAATAACTGAAGATGATACTTTTTAGCTTGTCTCCTTGCACAGTTTATTTGAATACTAAGCCTTGTGATCTTTATTACTATACGATTCTCTGGAAATGCCTTCCTTATAGTTTTAATGGTTTGTCCTATATTATGTTTTTCTCCTGGTCTTGTAATAGTTCTCAGACACAATAATAAATAATTCATTCATGTTTATGAGAATAAAAAAATATATTTCTCTTTTGCTCATATACACTCATGTGCTAAGAAGACAGTCTATTCTGGATCCTAGAGCCATTTCAGTACAGTGTACAATAAATGATTCTTTTCACATCAATATGAAGAATGTCATTTTTACTTAATTTTTTTTCTTAAACTTCATTAAAATTTTAAGAAGTTTAAGTGATATTTCCTTAACTGGATATGAGTAGAATAGAGCATCATTTAAAATTATTTAAGATCTTTTTAAAAAATTAATCTGTTCATTTAAAAATAATCCAAGATAGATAAACAAGTAAAAATACAAATATAGAATAGATGTAGATATGGAGACTTTCCTGAAATATTACATTAAAATCTCTTGACAAACTAATAAAATATTCTTCTCCAGGATGTTTTTCTAATAATTTTAGTTGGAATTTAATACACGCTAGTAAAAGTTCAATAACTTTAGTGTTTTAATGTTCTTAACATAAAGATGAAGCATTAATAGCATATCATTTAGAATTTATTACTGATAGCCAAATTTCAAACAGAAATTGAAAGGAGTCACAAAAAACTCAACATGCATTAATATCAATCAGTATTGAGTCATACGAAATATTTACTGAATTTTTTTCTGTATTTTTACAGAAAAATACAATGTAACTCATAAAAAATATTTTTACGAGTTACATTGCAAGTCAAGGTTCTGTTAATACAAGGAAGGCTCTTGTCAATGAGTAAAACATGTAGATCTAATGATTGACAATGTACTTGTCAGAAAGAGGCCATATGACTTTGCCTGCTAAACAGGATACCATGGCAACACCTGGTTAGTGAAAGTTGAAGAAATATTTTGTAGTTTTTGCATTTGTTAGAGCTGCTGGACTGTAACAGATATGTATTAATTGGAAGTAGATGTGACAGCTTGCAGCAGCAACTAAGATAGGAAGCAAATCATCAACACCTGTCAAGACTAAGGACTGAAAAAAGATGAATCAAAAGCTGTGATGTGTGACTTCAAACACAGTGTCACTTTTGTGTACTCATCATTTGTAGAAAGTGTGGGGAAATGTGAGATTTTGTTAATATATAAATATTTTCATTAGTGTCATAAAGATATGGAAGAGATTCATCACCTGTCAAGTTAAAAAGGGGTAAATTATAAATTCAAAAGAACACATAAAACTTTGACAGTTCTAATCATGTACTATCACCATGATTTCACAGCACAAGATGCATGGATGCATGAAATATTCTAAATAGGGATTGACAGTTTTAGTATACAAAACAGCATTCCCCTTTTCCTGAAAGGTTAAATATGATGTGATAGCTTTATATAATAAAATCTTCCAAAATTAATACCATATTTCCATGTTCTTCAATGATAGAAAATTAATTTTATCAATAGTGTCAGATTTTTGATTTGCTAAAATAATAAGATGCTGTTTTCATTCTTTTGCTAATACATGTCCTACAAATGTATCTAACAATTCACTAATGATTAGGTATAGGAGGTTCTTACATTCAAAGGAAATACACAAATGCCTTCTTGTTCATTTGCTTGCTGCTGATTTCACTTCCTTCATATTTTTGCTCAGAATAAAGTAATAACTTCCTATTTGATTGAAGCACACTGTTAAAAATCTCAGTATCACTGAAAATAGTTAAAAAGACAGAAAAGGAGATGACAGCAGAGATGAAGATACAAATATATTCTTCATAGTTTTTCAATCAATCAATCTTGAGGCTATCATTAATATGTAATTGCTAACTTTAAAATAAGTCAAGAGTAATTACAAACAAACAATAATAAAAAGCATGGTGGGATTTCATATTAGTTTGGATTATATTCTATGTAAAGAAAATGGTTTTAGACAACTTAGTCTTAACATTTCTTAGTAATATGCCCCTTTGGAGATGACTATTCATCTGACAAAGGATAATAACTGCAAAGACATAAAATGTAACCATAATGTTTGTACCCTCATAATACCCTGAAATGAAAATAAATAAATAAGAAATAAATAAGATAGTAAATAATTTGATATTGGAAAAAAAACTGATTTAGTGTTGAGGACTAGATGAAATAGATGGCTTAAATTTTAAGACCATGTTGTTATAAAAATTGAAATGAAATATAAATAAATGAACACATAAAACGTATTTTAAACTAGAATCTTATGCGGCTTAAGTCACTTACAGACAACAATCATACAGATTTGCTCGTGACCGTATATTCACTATATAAAAACAGAATTAGTGTATATCACCCTCAAAAAGTCTAGTCATATCATAAAAAATTCAATATTGCTTTTTTAAATTATTCCGGTTATTCCTATATTTTGTTTGACAGCATGTTTACATTATTATGCTTTTTAGAGGCAGATTTTAAAGTAACTATAATGATGTACTGTCTTAAATTTTTTTTTACCCATTTAAAAATAATTTACCCTTTTATGAGGCTGTATATTTTCCCTGTGTACTTCAGACTAATTTTAGGATATAGCATAAAGAAAGCATTTTAAAGTCTAGTTTATCAATATGTGATGGCAAATGGCTTTTCCTTTCTATCTCATTTTTGGAATCCGCTATGTGATAGAGACTATGCCAGATGTTAATGTAAAAATTCCAAAGGAGAGTAAGTCATGCTTCCATATGTAAATTACTTTTTCTTAAAGTGATTTCCTTGGAAATGCTATTCCTTAGAGTCAAGTGTCCTCAAATATGTCTATTGCACCCAATCTGGTAAAGAAAAAGCTTTATTTTTCATTTTCAACAAAAGGGACAGTGATAGAGTGCCTTCAGTTAGTATAGTTTTTATATATTAAAAGCATTTAAGTTGGTAACCAAAAAGGGGAATAAGATACAGGAATATGAGCTGGGGATTGGAAAAAGAAGGTAGCTGATGTTTTGCTAAAATTAGTTAAGTTCTTAATCATCGTAAGTAAATGAGCTAAAGGTGAATATATCTGAGAGTGAAAACTTCATGGTTTTGAGCAAGAAAAATGGCTACATTTGGTTTGAGATTTCCAGCTATTTGTCTTATATGGATTGAAGAAAGATCCATATTCTTTTCTGTCCCTTCATATATTCATAAATTAATCCTTCCCTTATCGATCACATCCAAACCTACACCACTCAGAACTCTTGTCAAGGTATGGCATTTGCAGTCTCCATCATGGTTTTGGGGTGTCTTTTAGATTATTCATGTTGAGTGTAGTTTGTTGAATAATCTCCTAGGAGAATATAGAAGTCAGAGTTTTCCAGAGGGACAGAAAACCAGTAGCATGGCTCGGTCCAAGCTCAAGAGCCTCAATAACCAGGGAAGCCAACAGTACAACCCCCAATCTGGAGCTGAAGGCCTGAGAGCCCCGGGGAGGCTGCTGGTACATATCTCGGAGTGTAAAAGCCAAAAAATCTGAAGCATGATGTCCAAGGGCAGGAGGCAGAAGTGTCCTGATCCAAAAGGGAGAGAGAGAAAGACAGCTCAGCAAGCTGAATATCCCCCTTCTTCCAGTTGCTTTATTCAGCTGGGCTGGCAGATGATTGGATGATGTTTGCCCACATTGAGACTGGATCTTCCTCCCCCAGTCCGCTGACTCACATGTTAATCTCCTCTGGGAACACCCGCACTGACGCACCCAGAAACAATGCTTCACCTGCCGTCTAGGCAGCCCTCAATTTAGTCAAGTTGATGCCTAATATTAATCATCACTGAGAGAGATTGAAAAGTAATCTTTAAGACATTGGATAGTATATTATTAAATTAAGGCACGTGATAAAGAAAACAAAGAAAATATTATTAACTGTCTTCACACAATTTCTATGAACAATCATCTGAAATTTCCAATGACATCCAGGAAAAAGTAAGTCAGAAGTTACAAGTTTGACAATTTTCAAAATTATGTAAGTGAGAAAGAACAACTAGTAAGTAATTGAGTTATACGAGCTGTTTAGTAACATACTCATTTTAAACAATAGAAATGGCTTAATGACACCTGCAAAAACCAAACGTGTCTCTTGAGTACCAAAAAAAATTATTTATGTTTTTAGTTGTACTCACAGTGTTGCTACAACTGTTATATCCTTCAAAGGGACTATTCAGGTGGTGAGAGACATAGGCATTATACGTTCAAGTGGTGAGAGACATGTAATGCGTATGTCTCTCATCACCTGAACAGTGGAGAGAACAGGTATTCTATTTAGTTGGGGGGATAAGTATTTTACTTTAGGTTTCATATTTCTTAATGTTAGTCCTATTGTGTTTTTAATTTGTTTTGTTTTGTTTTCCTGAGATGTATCCACCTAGTGTTGGGAGGTAGACAGTATAGGAATGAATGGGATCTCACCAGCTTCCAAAGGAAAATTTGAGCAAATCCAGAAATCAGACTAGGTTATATGACATATTTTGGCTAGGCTATATATGAGTTGTAGACATCAGTTTTCTAAGTATCAAGTAGGCCAGGGGTGGGGAACCTGTGGACTTAAGGCCACATGTAGGCTTCTAGGCCCTTAAGTACAACCTTTTGACTGAATCCAACTTTTACAGAATAAATCATTTTATTTTTATTAATACATTTTTATTTTTCTTTTACATTTTCATTTTATTTTTAACATGAACGTATTTAAAATACCAAAGAATGAAATAAGTTTCAATGAAATAATCCTTCCAGATTGATTAGCACAATTACAACATTAGTAAGACATAAGGGCTAAATTGATCATGCTGTGCTCATAATTTAGTTTTAACTTCATCCATCTGACTGGCACCACTACCACATGAGGCAGGTTGGCAAGAGTATATGGGGGTTGAGTACACCAATCTGTTATCAGTTTTTGAAAATGGTGCACTGTGTTTCTGTTTGAAGTGGAATTTGTGAATAGTTGCACAGCTCAACAGCATTTTTTAATTCTGTCTGCTTAACAGCCCATCATGTCAAAGAAGACCAAGAGAACACTGAAGAAAGAACACAGATTTTTAAATGAGGATCGGAAATTGCAATATTATTTTGTTTCTGCTAAAGAGAAGATGGTTTGCTTGCTTTGTGATACTGTAATATCAACATTAAAGAAATTCAATGTTCATCAGCATTATAATACTCATAATGACTATAAATATTTTAAATTAGAGAAAAAGGTATGAAAGGTTGTATTGTAGAAATGGAAAGATGAAAAGCAAAAGCAAAGATAATACTTTCAAACAACAATAAGACCTGGAAATAATGTAACTGAAGCAACATATCGAATAGTTCATATACTCAAAGAAAAAGGGAAGCCATTCAGTGATGTAGAAATTGTGAAAAAATGTATTGTCAAAATTACAGGATGCTTAGACCCTGATAACGTCTCAAAGTACAATTGCCTTTTTCAAGGAGAATCGTAACTGATTGGCAGCATAAATTAGCCTTCCACTTAACAGAGCAACTTCATGCAATGCTTCAAAAGTAAAATATATATTATTCAATTGCTTTGGATGAATAAACTGATGCATTGACTTGGTGCAGGTTTTATGCTTTATCAGGATCATGATAGACAATTTCTTTGCTATGAAGAGTTACTCACTTTGGGTACTCTTCTGAACAGAATGTGGGAAATAAATATCTTCAACGACTTTCAAGATAAATGTTGTGAAGTTGGACTGAATTTGGTAAATTTAATGAGTGTATGTACAGACAGTGCACCTTCCATGACAGGAAAACATGAAGGGTTTGTTGCACAGATAAAAAAAATATCAATAGATCCAGATGTTCTCATTTCTTCTCATTGTGTCTTTCATTGGCAAAATCTCTGTGCTAAAGCTATTATTTTAAGTGACACTTTGCAACGTTATAAGTATCATTAACTATATTTGTCATAATATGGTTAACAAATGCAACATGGCGTAGTCAGTTTCATAACATGCTACTGTTGAAGGTTGAGTTATTCAGTGTGGATTTACCATCTCTTTCTAAAGTGTTGGTTATCGCAGGGACAGGTGTTAGCCAAAATTGTATCTCTGCGAAAACAGATAGCTAAATTTTATGAAGAGCAGAATCAGCAATGTGAATTACTGAAAGAATATTTCTATAGGAATGCAGCATTTCTGTGTGATGTCATGTCAAATCAAAATGACTTGAATATTTCTTTGCAAGGTAATACTAAGTCTATATATAATACGTGGCAAAAAATCCATACATTTAAAAAAAAAGCTATCTTTTTTCAAAGCACTTCTTCAAAAGGAAATTTTAGATGAACATTTTCCCCAGTTGGCAAAGCTCATTGATGAGCAAGAGATACACGTGAGTCCTTTGAAGAATATGCAGCTATGATACAACTATTAGTTGGAGAATACAATGAAAGGTTCACTGACTTTGAGAATCATGACATCACACTCAAATTAACATTTCAGCCTCACCTAGTTGATATTATTAATACCAAGGCATTTAAAGAACTACAGATGGAATTGATTGAGCTCTCAGCAGATGACATTTTAAAGTCATTGTTTGATACTAAGAAAGATCCAGCTGAAATATGTAAAAATGCAGATGAATATCCAAGCCTTCAGCAACATGCCCAAAAAATGCTTTCTTGCTTTTCAACCACTTATTGCTGTGAATCTACATTCTCCAACCTAACCCAAATTAAGATGCCCTTAAGGTTACAAATGACTGATACTCATCCAGAGGATCAGCTGTAACTTCGGACCTCCATGCTGCAACTGAATATTCAAATACTTTCCAACAAAAAGCAGACATAATAAAGTCATTAAAAGGTTATTTAACTTTAAAATTAACAAATAGTTTTCATTTTTTTGAAATTATTAAGTACATAGTAGTTAGATATTTACAAAATAATATGCATTTTTAAATATATCTAATTTAAGTTTCTTGAATTTGGCCTTATTTGATCATAGCTTATTTGATCATAAATTAATGCATGCTTATTTGATTAATGCATAGCTTATTTGATCATAAATAGCCTTATTTGATCATCAATTAATGCATGATTCCAACACAAAAAGGTTCCCCATCCCTGAACTAGGCAAAAGCAAAAGGGTAAAAATTAATGTAAGTACCATGTTGTGTTAAAGCTAGAGATTTTCAAAAACAATGATTATGGTCCAAATTTTGTGAGAGGTAATTAGAACAAATAAATAGATAAGCCATGATCTTTCTCTGTCATCTTAGGCAGAGGGTCTCTATTTTATTCTGTCACCTGATTAATTCAAAGGTCTTGAGGTTGCTGAATTCTTCTGGGAACCATCTGATTGTGTCGAATTCCTATAAACCCTCAGCTTGAAATTTCCAGCAGGTTCATTTGTCCCTGCAGTAGGAAGGTGTTGCATTTTTAGTTGGAGACATAAATCCTACGGTAAACTCTTTGGAATTTATCTGCTGTGGGTGCAAGTTGTTAGTGGTCTTCTTACCAATCGATAAGGTACATTTTCACAGAGCTTTAAACCAGATTTTCTCTGGTATCTTTTCCAATACATAACACCACTTGCTTGAAGGTCAAGAAGAGGACTCTTGGAAAATTCTGATGGTAATGGGTTTTGGTATGCTATTAGTCCTTTATAATATTTATCCATATCCACTTATAATAAAGTTGCATCCAGGGCATACTCCTAAGGGCATTTGTTGATCTATAACTAAGTATAGCTGTTTAATTAAAGGTGATAAATACATAGCCATGAGACGCAAAAGAAGGATTTTGGCCTGAGAACCTTGTCCTTAGATAATGTGGCCAATTTTGTTTGATGATAACATCAACTCTCACTGTATCCATAGGGTTGCAGAGTAGTAACAAGTAGCTTTTGAGTCAATGGTAATAATTTTTAAATGAAAGTTGTAAAATTAATCTCCCTATCATTGAAAAATAAGTTGAACTACACCAACTTGTGAAAAAAAAATTGGAATATTTTGCTATGGTTAGGGAATTTTAATCCTGCATAAAAAAAACTTTGCTTGTCCAAAACACAAGTATCTAATACTCAATGCATAATTAAAGTTCAGTCTGTAGCATTGTAGTAAAATGTATTTGTTAGCTTTTAAATAGATCTTGAGAGTAGTCATTTCTCATCCATATCCCATTTTTAGAGTTTTGCCAGGATTATGATATTAACAAAGAGAACACATGCCAGAAATATCCTCAGAAATATGGATCAAGTTGCCCTACCAATGTTGATTTAATATTGGCGAATTTATCTTGCCATGATAATAAAATTAAATCATCCTTCTTATTATATAATATTAATCATCACTATCAAAATGGAAGAGAGTGAAATTTTCTCTTGAGGTATACATACAATTAATTATAGGTATATAGTTAACAGTCACTCTGGGAGTAATAACATTTTTATGAACTCAGAGGACACTGAAGAACCTTCAGGGCTTTTAAAATTTATATTATCAAGTAGTCCATAAATGTTCATGATTGATTAAAGTATTGAAAGCAAGAAACCATTATTGCAAAAGCCTTTGTCCTTTAGCATGAATATTTCTATTTTACCCTGACAAATAAGCAATCATTAAATCATTGAACCAATAGTTTTAAGTAAAATAAAATTTGGAGAATTCCAAATAAACAATTATTCTTATCATTTCTTTAATAAGGAGGAGAAAATCTCTATGCTGTTTGGTAGATACAATCTAAATATAGCTTAGAACGCCCCCCCCAAAAAAAAATTTTAACACTTCCTTTCCTTTTCTTCTGAGTTTGAGGCCTGAATTTTGGAAATAAAAATTATAAAGAATTGTGAATAATAGTAGTAAATGTTTAAAGACAAATGTAATTATTGGCAATATATTTTAAAAAACAATTATATCAATGATTATTAAGAATTTAATTTTTTAACTTAGAAGTAGATCATTTTTATTAAAATGATGAATGAGTGTTTCAAAATTACAGAGATGTAGCAGAATAGTTTAGTATTAATGAAGAACCTCTGTTATCTTAGAGTAAAATAACTTTCATTTTAAGGGAAAAAAACAAATTTTAATGTCTTCTTTGTAAATATTTGCCAGGGAAAAATAATTCAGTTAAATATTTTAAGCCCTTATTCTTTGTAAGAAAAATCATCATATGCATGTAACATATCTCAGTATTTTTTAGTAAATTAATTATTTGTATGCACTATTAACATAGGAAGCAAATGTTACTTTTATTGAAAAGTTCATCTTTAATGATATACCTTTAAATTTGTCTTTGATTATATTTAAACTTAATATAAATTTGTATCTATTAGAATAAAAATATATGAATATATAATTAGATAATATAATTAAAATATTTGTCATTTTAAAATTACAATTAACTGTATTAGAGTGTTGAATTTTTCATCTGAATAAACTAAAATTGACTTAAGGAAAAAATCATATTTATTATTTTCTATGTACTGAATGTTTGTGTTCTCCCACAAATTGATACATTGAAATTCTAACTCTTCAATTTGATTATATTAGTAGATGGATGTTTGGAAGGTAATTAGATCATGAGTTAGAGCCCTCCTGAATGAGATTAGTGCCCTTATAAAAAGACTTGAGAGTGTTTGCTTTTTCTCTCCCTCTGCTTTTCACCCTGTGAAGACACTAGAAGAAGAAATCATCGTAAAATCAGGAGAAGGACCCTCACCATATGCCAGATCTGCTGATGCCTTGACCTTGGACTTTCCAGGCTCCAGAATTGTGAGAAATAAAGATATGTTGTTAAGCCACCCACTGAACTGGCGGTTCTATACACTAACAACGTTGTTATGGTTCTATACACTAACAAAGAGCTATAGGAAAAACAAAGTAGGAAAACAATCCTATTACAATAACATCAAAAAATGAAATATTAGGAACATATACCCAAGAAGGTGTAAGATCTATATACTGAAAACTATAAGGCATTGATGAAAATAATTGAAGAAGACGCAAATAAATGGAAAGATATGTCATGTTCATGGATTGAAAAAATTAATATGGTTACTATGTCCATACTCAAAGTTGTCTACAGATTTAATGCAGTTTCTTTTAATGCAGTTTCTATCAAAATTCCAATGATGTTTTTCACAGAAATAGAAAAAAATCCCTAAAATTCATATGAAACCACCAAAAAACCGAAATAGTCAAAGCAATTTTGAGAAACAAGAATAAAACTGGACATATCACATTCCCTGATTTCAAACTATATTACAAAGCTATAGTAATAAACCAGTATGGTACTGTTATAAAAAACACACACATACATAGATCAATGGAATAGAATAGATAGACCAGAAACAAACCCATACTTGCATGGGCAAATAATCTTTGACAAGGCCACTATGACATTGTAATTAAAATTTATGGTATTGATGGTGATCATTTACAGGATCTACAGTTAGATTGCTTTAAAATGCTGCTTTAATTATTCTGCTGTTAAACACGTGTACCGAATGTGAAATTTCTGGGTGTGAGGAGGTTAGCAACTTTTACTTTCCTAAATGATGCATTGAGATTTTAGCAGACACATAGAGAAATTTCAGTCGGTGATAACAAATATGAGTTAAAAAGTTCTCCGGGTAGGAAGTATAGGATGTATGAAGAATTTGAGTAGAGGTATATCTGAAATGTTCATGGTGACCAGAAAGCTTGGCAATAAATCATGTAGGAGAGATAAGGATAAGATAATATGTCATCAGTGTACTAAGGATTTTAGATGTTTTACCTCAGTCAGTGAGGAACCACTCATTTTATCACCCTAAACTTCAAGCATTACCTGACTGAATTTTTATTTTTTTATATAACTTAATCTGCTATATGAAGAAGTAAATAGTAGATGTGTAGCTATCAATTAAATGGCTAAGGTGGTACAGTATATCAAACGAGGAATACTTTTTTAAAAAACTACATTTTGGCAATATAGATAGAAAGAATTGAACAAATATAAGCTATGTTAAGGGGAGGCAATACAACTGGATACTTGTTGGGGAAGAGGCAAAGGAATTGTTAATATAGTTTTTCAGGTTTCTGACCCAAGCAAATAGGTGAATGCCGATGATATTTGCTGAAATAGGGAACACTGGAAAGGGTAAGTTGGGGAAGAGGCATTATTTAATGATGACATCAGTTTTGAACATAATATTTTGAGATCAATGAATTTATCCAAATGGAGATTTTGAGTGTGCACTTAGATACACCAATGTAAAACTCGGAAGAGAGGTGAACACTAGCAGATATAGGATTGCGTGTAAACACATGATTTCTAACCAACACCCTAGGAATAAAGTCAAGATCTAGAGAAAAGTTGTAGGTTGATAAGAAAAGTATGGCCAGAAAAAAAAGAAAATTGAGATCTACTTCTTCAGACTTGAAGAAGTAAAGCCGGCAAGAGAGAGATATTAATAGAAGGAGCGTCAGGAGAGGTGAGAGGACACCAGAAGCAGCACATATCATTCCTCTAGACTAGAGAAGACTGTGTTTAAAGATGAGTGGCCAGCTGTGCTAACCGCTGATTTGGGGTCAAGTAGACTGGAGAATGAAGTCTACCCATTAGACTTAGTGACATAGACATTAACGGCTGTCTTATTTGAGAGCATTATTTAGAGATAAAGATAGCCTTGAAAAACAAATCTCTGGTCCTCTAGGATGAGGCTTTTTTCATGTCCAAATGAAGGGGGCAGGGTTTTTTGGACACAAAAATCAGAAGCAAATCAGAACATTATATTTATTTAACTTGTAAACAAATACCACCCAAACAGATGAACCAGAACAACTAAAACAAAATGACAACCTCCTGCCGTTCATTTGTTTCACTTTTTTAAAAGAAACATTCCAATTTGTATATATACAAAAAGAAAACCCTAGAACTTAAACAGGACTAGGAAATAAAAAAGGATTCTAATTGGAATATTTATTAGAAATCATTATCACATCAAACTTGCCTAAAAGTGTTATCTGCTTTCACAAACTCTATTTCTAGCAGAATTTCTGAAGAATTGGTGCAAGCTGAGGATATAGGTCTCTTTCAGAGGCTTAGATTGTGTTGGATGATGCATAAAGGAATCATTTCAATAAAATAGGTAAACAATTTGGGATATATTATTTTTTCAGCTATCCCTGGGGCATCATTTTAGTAGATGATTACAACCAAATGAATATTATCTTATAATTTTCTCATGAGCCCCAGAAGCTTTTATGTTAGCTCCAGACTGCTATTTATTCACTAATGATATTTTACAGAATCCTATCAGTTTGGAGGGAAAGCCCAGGGGATCTTTAATGATAGCTAGGGGGTCCTTTTTATTTTCTTCCTTTTTAAAATTTGCATATCTAAAATGCAAAT
This sequence comes from Avahi laniger, assembly GCA_963575035.1. NCBI lineage: Eukaryota > Metazoa > Chordata > Mammalia > Primates > Indriidae > Avahi > Avahi laniger. The sequence goes on along the minus strand of CAUYSK010064953.1, from coordinate 20,596 downwards.
ATTTAATAGAATTAGTTAATGAGTTGTTATTTCCTGGTTATACGTGGATACAGTGGGCCTAGGACATCAGGCCCCCCACCTATCTCTCCTTAGTTTCAAGAAGGACATGTTTGGAAATATTCTCTGCCATCCCACCCAAAATGCAGGCTACTTTTTTTAAGCACAGAGTTATCATGTTATTTTGTTCTTTAGAATAGCATTAGCCTAATTATTATAAATTATTCCTTTTTAAAAATACTCAAGGCAAAATTTTTACCAAAATTAGCGTTTTTTTTTTCAAGGCCAGAGGAGACTTAGTTGTTTGCATGATGCATACTAAATGCATCAGTTCTTCAACTCCATACATAAGTTTATCTCACAATTTCACTTATAATTCCCAAATTTTTCCTGAAATCAGATTAAGTTTTGTAGTTTTGTTTGTTATTGTTCTTATTTTTTGGTAAATTGTCCTACAATACCTCTTTCCGTTTTGGTCTCCACACCACAGGATTAAGAGATCCAATTTTTAATATTTCCATGTGTTCTATCCTATTATCCCTTTGCTAAATCCACTCCTAGCACAAATCTTTAGTACGGAGCAACTTTGTACGTCACTAATTATTGTGTTGCACATGCCTGGGTACTTAAAAATGTAAAAATAATCAAAAAGTATAATTTTGGTTCTTATATATAAATAGATATAATGAGATATACATAATTATATATATACATGTAAATGATATAATGATACCCACACACACAGTATTCCCTTTTTATCAGTGGTATTGCTTTCTGCAGTTTCAGTTACTCATGAAATAAAACATTCGTAAGTTTTAGTTGTGTGACATTCTGAGTCTTGCTGTAATTGTTCTGTTTTATTATTAGTTATAGTTAATCTCTTATTGTAGCTAATTTACACATTACACTTTATCATAGGTAGGTATGTATTTATAGGAAATAAGAATATATTTAGGGTTTGGCAGTATCTGTGGTTTTCAGGTATGCACTAAGTGCCTTGGAATGTATCCCTCTGGGGGGACTACTCTATATATTAGAAAATGCTTCTCATACTCTAATTCTTAATCTTTTTTATTTCTCCTAGATGTTTACTCCTATTGTATTATACTCCAATTTTATTATTCTCCTTAGCAATTCTTCAATCCCTTTTATTCTGTTTACAAAAAAAGAATAGTTACTTTTCATAATTTTTCAGGGGTTACTTTTTATAATAGGACAGGATGTGGAACCAAGATGATTTGATTTCAAGAACTTACTCTGACACTATACAAGTTTGTGCAGGTCTCTATTTGTAACATTCTTATTTTCCCCCTTTAAGGAAATGAAAATAGTGTACCTATAAGGCATTGGTTAGATTAGTAAATAAAATTGATCTTTATTTGGTATTTGATAAGTTATTATTAATCTTAAACCTAACAGATTTCATAATTCAGATTTCTTCATTTCAGATTACTTCAGGACTATCATAATAAATATCAGGTAATATAATTCTAATTGTAATAGAGATACAGAGATTTTGTTTGTAGAGCTTCAATTAATTAAATGTCATATAACAAAGTTAATTTACTATTTCTTGAAATTCATAATTAAAAATATGGATTTTATTCTCATAATCATGATGTAAATATATCATATGAACAAGCTGCCAGATTGTTCCACTCCCATACTGCTGCCAACATTTTCTTAATAGTACCCAATTCTGTGTAAGACTTATGCTTTATAAGCATAGTTGGCATAAAGAGGATGAGGAGTGCAGCTTGCTCTGTTGGTTGCTATCTGTTATGACATTGACATACCTCATTTGACTCTCCGTGTGGACATGATTGGACATTAACATTAACTTATTTAGATCTGGATAGTTGTATGTTTTGAGGTGAAGTCTGCCTCAGCATCCAGGTATTTATGCAAGATTCGAAAAACTCAAATATGGTATTAATTCTATACTATCGTGTAGAGTTATGTATGCATTTAATCTAAACTAAATTTAATATCACTCCAAAGTCATATATTTGTTTTAAAATTTCTTACTTTAAAAATGAACCAAATAGTCACAGACAATGCTTCTCCAAAACCCACTTAATTTTTCAAGATGGGAGATATCTCTACTAAAATGACTTATGGTTTTTTTAAACAAATTTCAATTTTGAGAAACAATCTCATAAAAGAGAAAACTTTGCCTTAAAAAGGCACAAAATCTGCTTCCAATAAATGTATCCTGTAATTTTACCATATTTTACATAGTTATATAATCTCATTGTTTTGCACATTGTGATCAGGATTTAGTTGAATTGCATGCTATTTAACAGACTGCACACCACCAAGTCTTACTGGCAACACAGCTGGATTCATATTTCAGGATGAAAGATCACCCACTATAAACTTGCACTTCTGGTGAGACTGAAAAATGCCCAAATGCAAGCTATAAATTGGCTACAATGGTAGACATTTCCTTGGCAACCCCTGTATAAGATATTAAGCAAAACTGAAACATTTAAATTTAATTGGAATATTGAATTAGATTCTAAGTTAAATCTAGGACAGAATTACAAAGGGAGCTGTCTCATTGTAGTTAAAAGTGTTAAAATGAATGTACTGCACCCTAAATAGAACATTCATAGAATTTCAGCTAGAAAGCTGTGATGGAAAGTGACTGATAAAAGATGCTAGAAATTGCCCCATGGGCAGAAAAATATAAAAGATTATAATGCTTCAAAATAATATAAATGGACATTTACATAATAATTTTCCATGTAAATCCAATAATAGAACAAGTTTTAACATTTGCATTAAATGGTTTTGCTCAACTAATCCAAATAATATAATCTGTATTATGGCTAATATCCTTGATTTGGCAGTCTTATCTTAAGTAACCATGAAAATATAATAGATTTCATTGGATGGCTCCTGTAACCCTTTTCAAATGCTTTCATTCCCACTTCCTACTCCTGTCACTCTTGCAGCTTGAATCGGCTTCAAAGCAAACCAACATTTCTTTGCATTTGACTATAACCACGCAACTCTTTCTTCTTCCTCTTGTACTTCTTTGAGAAAGAAAAGTGAGGAGCCTGGGGGAACCCATTCAGGACTAACATACGAACAATTTGGAAGTTTAAAACCAACTCTGGGGTCACTTTAACCAATAATGAATGGAGGCCAGTATATGTATCATTCTGAGATGTTCTTTCGTTTACTAAGAAGGCTTCAAGGAAGACCAGGAAAGTTTTCCTCAATTAACTACATTAATGTAAATAAAAATTTCTTAAACATAAAAATTGAGACAAAATGGTAGCCCATGGCAAACTAATAAAACATACTAAACTTTTTGAGGAGAAAATACTCAGCTATCTATTTGTCAACATAATACTAACCTTGGCCAGTAATCTAAAGTTGATGGAAACTTGAACTGCTAATAATGTAGCTCCAATCATTTAGTTTCTCCACTTTTAACAGTTTATATTCTAATTAACTGAGTTATGTCTTTACCCTTGTAAAAATCTGTTTCCTTGTCAATAATCAAGAAATAATGATAGTACTTATTTCACAGACTTGTTGGGATAAATCCATATGTTAATTCATTTAAGCAGTCAGTACAGGGTTTGACATATAGTAAGTATTTCTTTAATGAAGTGTACACAGGCATATGTCCAAAGATGCTTACCATTGTCAATGAGAAAACTGGTACAAATATAAATGTGCTAAAATAATGACTTACTTATATTGTACATGTATATACTACAGTAATGTGCACTAAAGTCATAAAATATTTATTTAAATTGACATGAAAATATGTCCCTTTAAGCAGTTAATGAAATGAGTCAAAAATATCATTATAAAGTTTTCTATTATTGTAAAAATATACCATATATGTATGTGTGCATGTATGTATGAAAGAAGTTTAGAAGATTACATAAAAATATTTGATCCTGTGTTTTATTTTAATTTAGCTGGTATGTAACTCTAATTTCTTTATATCCTCTTGTGTGTGTGTGTGTGTGTGTGTGTGTGCGCGCACATGTGTATTTACAATGAGCATTTATTACTCTTAAAATTATAAGAACATCATCATGTGGATTTAAATTTCAATTAAATTTTAAAAAGTGGCATTAAATTTAATTTAAACTAAATAGAAAAGAAAAAGTATCATTTTAGCCCAAAAACTGGCACAAGTGTAAAGACTAAAGTGATTAAAAGCACTCCATAAAATAGTGCACACAAATTTAATTTGCATAATTGACTAGCATAGAGTCGCATTAAGAAAACTTTTTTCTTTGCTCAAGAAGCATTCTGGAAATATGTGACTGCAGAGGGAAGATAGACATGTTGGCCAAAATGTTCAGAGAAAGCCATGGAATTAAAATGTGGTAAGAAATTCAGTCAGCGACCCAGGCTAACAGCAGGCTCATTGCAGAAGAGCAGAGGTTAAACTTCTGCAGCCTTGGCATGCAAAGCATTTCAGATGCTAAGATGACAGAGCTGCTCATAAAACCATCTGCTATTTGCTCATCCATCTGTTGGTCAGCACAGAGCCATCGGAACCCAGAAAATTTATAAGTCTTAGAAACAGCACAATTTCCATTTTCTTTAATTGGAAAATAACAAAAATGACATTCAGAGGCAGTACTTTATTACAGTAGACTATAAAATACTGTTGCTATTTGGGTACAAACTACAAACTCTTACAGTTTGTACTCTTAATATTATTATCTTGATTTATCATGACAAAAATCCAGCATCTCATTTATGCTTATCTAAAAATATATATGTATAAAAAATTAAGTTTATACATAGATTAATTAACAATTAATATTTCACAAATATAATTAAATAACATTTCACAAATGAAGATGTACGGAGGCCTAATAAGCATGTAAAACAACTAACAATTTTGGTCATTAAGAAAATTCAAATTAAAACCACATTGAGAAAGATACCCACTAGAACAGCTAAAATTAAAACAACAAAATAAATACCAACAACATCAATTGTTGTCAAGGATGTGGAGCAAATGTAATTATCAAACATTGCACTTCATTGTGTAAAATGGTATGACAACTATAAAAAACAATCGGGCAGATCCTTAAAAAAATTAAACATTAACTAATTGTATTATCCATCAATTTCACTCTTAAAATACAAAGTCCACACAAAAACTTTTTAACAAATATTTGTAGTAGTTTTATACATAATATCTAAAAACTTGGGAAGAAAGCAATATCCCAAAACAGGCATGTGGATAAACAAATTACTGTGTATTCAATTGATTATTATGCAATAACAAAATGGGGTAGACTACAGATACATGCAAAAGCATAAAATCTAATAGCATGCTGGTATAGAAAAGTATGGATTGTAGAATTTCATTCTTATGAAATTCAAGAACAGTCAAAACTAATCTATGGTTATAGATATTGGAAGAGAGGCTACCTGTTGTGGTGGTGGTGGTGGTGATATTAATATTAATTAGTATTAATATCAATACTATGGGAGTGGAAATTCACCAGAAGGAGACGTAAGAGAACTTCCTTAGGTGATGGAATTGTTCTATGTATTGATCAGAATGTACATAAACATATACACATAGGTGTATATGTTTCTCAAAACTTAATTTTATAAAAAACTGTATATTTTGCTGTATAAAAATTTACAACAATTAAAAATTTTTGGATGAGTCTAGATACCACGTGAAAAGAAGGCACTCATTGTAAATATGCATGCACACACAGAAGGACATGGAGAAGTTAGAGTTATATATTAGCTAAATTAAAATAAAACACAGGATCAAATATTCTTATATAATCTTCAAAACTTCTTTTAATATACATGCATAGATACATACACATATACAGGCATATTTTTACAATAATCAAAAACTTTATAATGATAATTTTTAAATAATTTCATTTTGTCGACAGCTTAAAAAGGACATGTTTCCATGTCAAATTATATAAATATCTGTTACCATTTTAACTAGTGCACATTATTGCAGCATATACACGTAAGATGTAGGTAATTCATTATTTTTGCACAGTTATACTTTTACTAGTTTTTCTCATTGACAATGATAAGTAGGAAATAAAATTTTATTTCTCGCCCATAGAACATAAAAATAATGAAGCCAGGTGTCTCCTCTAAGGATTTTTATTCCAACTTCTGCCTCAGGTGTCTTGGCTCTTTTCATCTTATAGCTCTGGCATCTCAGATTGTTTCTTTCAGCTGCATTGATGAGAAATTGGTAAACTAGAATGTAACAGATGATCTGAGAGGCTAGTCCTGAAGTTGGTGTGACTCACTTCTGCATCTTATTTTGTCTAGAAGTAATCATATTGCATATAGATGATGATGATACAGATATACTGACAGCTTTCTGTATATAGACATATGGATAGATACAGATAAAGACATACCTAGATACAGATATAGATATAGGTGTCTCGTAAGGAAAGCTAGGTATGTACCCTTTCTCCAAAATATAAGAAAGAGAAAAAAGAGAGAGAGTTTAGTGTCTAACTCTTTTCTACCACAGGACATATTATTGCTTTTTTATAATGCTAACATTAGAGAGTAATTAAGCACATATATAGTCTTATGCATGTGCACTTAATTGCTAAATGATGTCTTTTCTACAGATGTATAATTAGTAGCAAATATTTTGAGTGGTGTAATGGAAAAAAAACAAACAAACTTAAAATCCTTGTTTATGAAGAATTGGCAACAAAAATGATATTTAATGTGAATTTAAAGCAAGTGAAAATGTGGAATGAATTTAAAAAATAATAATGTAACTCAAATGTCCTCAGTCATTAAGAATCTGTGGGTGGTAAAGATTTCATATTAGTATTTATATCCTAAATCAGAAACAGGTGGCCACTGCTGCTTTGCTGCCACATCCCGGACACCAAGGTTTCCACTGCTACTTTGTCATTGCTTCTTTGTACAGGAGCAATACAGCCTAGAGTGCCTCTTGGCAGGAACAACTTGCAAAAGATTTAAAGGGCTAAAACTAGTGCTGCATTCGTTTTAGTACTCACAGCACAGGAGCTATCCTACGTTCAACACAAATATGTTAAATTTTTCTCTGCAATGTGTTTAAAACTTGTAAGAACGTGCCAAAGACCAGATGCCAGAATAATCTTTGTATGGTCTTTTCTTTCTTGCCTTTCATCCTAGGCACATATGCACTAAAGTTTTTCCTCTAAGATTTCTTCATCACATGTAAATCAGTCATGCAAATAGATCCTCGCAAGTTGATAACTAATGTTAATTTAGGATCAGTCGAAGCTATCTCACTAGACTAATAGGATCCTCCCCACCATAAGATATGGAAAAGGAATAAAACATACAGATGGAGACTTGTAAAATAAAAATAGACTGTATCCAAACAGAAAATATTATTTTAGTCATATGGCTTCGGGATTTTCACCATTTACAGAGCGGAAAGTAAATGGGATCTTATAGTGTTAACCAATTTCATGCTGTCCATTTACGTGTGTGTGTGTGTGTGTGTGTGTACTAAATGATATTTATCACATGTATTTAAACGTGAATAAATTTTACTTTGGTTAAATACTATACGCACAGACCTCAGTAGAAGTTCCAAAGTGCTTTAATTTTCTTTCATGTTTATAATAATTTCAGGTATTGATGCCTATAACTTTTTGGACTGAAGACTCTTTGTAACTATTAAAATTAATATCTGGTGCCCAGAATCCTAACAACTTTTTCCTACAGCTTATAAAGATATGTATGTGTTATGATTAATTATAAATCATGTCACAAATAATTTCTTGCTATTGTTAATTAAAATACCAAACACAGTAAAGACTTCACATTTGAAATAAGTTCAGCAGATTCAAGTTGTCATATTTTGTTGATTTTTTAAATTAAGCTTTCCTTAAGTGAAAAATAAATGATGAAAATATATGAAAGAGAGTTGAATATAACTGCTACACATATAATTACTTTAATAAATGTATATACTTAAATGTATTATGACCATTACATTTTCATGTATAGTATCTCATTCCAATCTGAAGAGACTATTCACTCTATTCTTGCTTATGTTTGTACCAAAGTTTGCCTATTTCCCAGGGAGTTCTTCTCCATATTCAACCGCTAACCAAAATACATCATTTCCCTCTTGCAGGATTTTATTGTCATTGATCTTGATTTAGCTCCACTCTCATTTGAGATACTCTATTATAACCGAAACAACAGCTTACTAGCGTGAACCTAGCTGGCCACTTCTTAATAGAGACATATCTCTTTGTGCTGTTCCTGACGACCTCAAACTAAAACTTCACTTGTTTAATAGTACATCTTCTTGTAAATAAATTTGACTTGTCTCTGCACAACACTTGTTCTTAAGTAGCATAAAATAGAAGAATTAACATCCCTACAATATAGTTTTTGTTTAATTTTGTTTTGTTTAAATATTAATGGCCATTTTCACTATTTCACTCATTCAGATAGTATGAAATTCATTTTCTAATCAAATTTTCCGAGGTCACACAGGATCCGGTGTGGTCGGGGTGGTGTGGCCGCAGACTCTAATCAAATTTTCAATGTCATTATTCTTTAGAGTAAACTTCAAGATAATTACAATCAAATATTTTCATCGAATCAAAACTTAGTGCTCTTCAAAATCATCATTTTCTATTAGATTTGTAGTATACATGTACACATGATGAAAACGCTATTTTCAAATTAAAAATTACTTCATTATACTTTATAAGAAGAAATCTAAAATCCAAGCATAGCCTTTCAGTTTAGAGATAATACCAGAAAGAGAAAATTCCAGACTAATTTTCTTGGAAATAATCCCAAAGCTGTAAGAAAATATAAGAAACAAAAGCCTTAACTTTATTTTCAGTGAAACAAGAAAACAGCTAAAGTCCAACACTGTCACTTAGGTTGAAATCTCACAAAACACAGTGCAAATCATTGAACAGTGTTCCTTTAGGAGGAAATTGAAAGAAATATCAACGCACAGGAGGTACTTTGCTTCAAGGTTCAGAAATAGACAGCAAAACCATACATTATACTTGCCAAAGGTGGCAGGCACAACCTAAGGCACTAAACCTATCGTGTGTGTGTGTGTGTGCGCACGCATACACGTGCACGCATGCAAATTGCAACAGTGGGAACATTTAAATACCTAAAGTTAAATTCCTAAAGTAAGGAATGAATCAGGCAGAAGATTCCCTGTACTAAGTATGGTTCCTAGAAGTATTAAATCTATAAAAGATTCCATAATAATAAAAAAAGAATCAAAAAATCTACATGGCAGAAAGAGAATATATACTAGAAAATTGTTGCTATAAAGCAGATAAAAATATTTGACCAAAAACATTAAAAACAAAAATAGAGAGAAGAAACAAAAAACTTAATCAAGTAATCATCTCTATGAAGCGGGATTTTTGCAAGACGCAAAGTCTCAGGAAATTGAAAGCATGACAGTAAGAAAACATGCAAGAAGAGCAAGGGAAATCACTACTCATAAAAAAATAAAGTTCATAAAGGTTAGAAACAAGACAATCAAGCACAGTGAAAGGCACATAAAGAGCTAAGAGCCAAGTATCTCAGGAATGGAAAAACAAACACCATAGGCTCTCACTAATAAGCGGGAACTAAACAAGGGGTGCACATGGTCATAAAGTGATGTAAAGGTCATTGGAAACTAAGGGGAGGATGGAAGAGGGGTGAAGAATAAAAACTTCCTAGTCAGGTAAAATGTACACTATTCTGGTGATGGTCACACTAAAAGCCCTGATTTCAGCATTATAAAATACATCCATGTAACAAGAACACTATACCCCCTAATATTTTGAAATAAAAATTATCAAAAAAGGAAACTTACTTCCTAATTTTTAGTAGAAAGTTCTTATACTCAAAGAAGGGAAACTTGAGGTCAATTTTCAACAGTTTGACTGTTGTTTGTAAAGTACCCCAGAGATCTTCTTGGTGCGGTTTAAAAAATTTCATATCTATAGCCCCTATTATGGTTATTTACTTTTTAATGATGAAAGTAAAACATGATTTATTGTTTTAAAAGTGAACAGAGAAAATTGTACATAGGAAAGTTAAAGAAGATATAAAATATTTATACTTGAAGTCCTCAAGGGGAAAAATAAGATAAAATATTTTAAAAAAGCCTTATGGTGCATATTGAAAAAGAGATAGAGTCCAAGAAAAAAATAACCTCAAATCATTAACTTTGACCATAATATAGTAAAATCAATGAACTCTAGTGTAAATAAAGAATACTTTGGGGATCAAGGCAAGAGCCAATAATTTATAAGAGGAAAGCACAGTAGAGTCTCAAATTGTCCACAGCAATATTTAGTACTACATGACACTGAGTAATACCTACAACATTTCTAAGAAAGGGAGCATGATGCAAGGATTTTATACAGTTAAATATCCCTTAAATATGAAGTGGCCAGAAAATTATTTTTAATACACTGGAACTAAAAAAAAATACTGTATTGCTCTAATAATTCCTTCTCAATATGCCAAGCAGCTGGAACAGAATATATGTCTGTAGTCTCTGAATATGTAGAAGTGAAATGATTAAAAGAAATTGAATAGTATGAAAAGGAATTAAATAATGTCATTTTCAGCAACTTTGATGAAACTGGAGACCAATATTCTAAGCAAAATATCTCAGGAATAGAAAACCAAACACCGTGTCTTCTCACTAGTAAGTGGGAGCTAATAGATGGGTACACATATGCACAAAGTGATACAAAGGACATGAGACACTAAGAAGGGGGGAGCGTGGGTGTTGGGTAAAAATTTACCAAATGGATACAATGAACACTCTTCTGGTGATGCGCACACCAAAAGCCCTGACTTAAGCATTATATCAGATATCCATGTAGCAAAACCATTTGTACTCCCTTAATTAATATTTTGGATAAAAAGATAAAAAATATTGTAAAAAAAAAAGAAATTGAGAAGTAAATGGTAAATGAAGTTTAGAGTATGTATGCTGAATTCCTTTTCATTTATAGCTGAAGTTAAAAGGTTATTATTTAAGACTGAAAATGTATATGTCAATATATAATATTTAAGATTGAAAAAATAAACATGTTAATGATTAAAAATCACAATATACTTTAATAAAATTAAGTGGCAGAATATAGAGTGGATCTTTAACTAACACCATATACAAAAATTAACCCAAAATGGATTAGAAACCTAAATTCAATAGTTCAATTTTAAAACTCTTAGAAGAGAATACAGGGAAAAATCCTGAAAACATTGAATTTGACAATGACTTCTTGGATATGACACCAAAATTTCATACAACAAAAGAAAGAACAGACAATCCAAGTTTTATGCAAATTTAAACATGTGCATTAAAAGATATTATCGGTACAATATAAAGAGGGCCCACAGAATGGGAGAAGAATATTTACAAATCCTATATTGGTAAAGGATTAATATCCACAATATAGGAGAAATTCTAAAACTCAACAACAAAAAAATGGTAAAAGGAACTGAATAGGTATTTCTCTAAGGAAGACATAAAAATATCCAACACATATGTGAAAACAAGCCCAACATCACTAATCATCAGGGAAATGCAAATCAAAACCACGAGGTATCATTTCACACCTGTTAAAATGCTCCTATTTAAAAAATAGTTAAGTGTTGGCAAGGATGTGATGAAATTGGAACCCTTATACGTCGTTTGTGGGAATGTAAATTGGTGCAAACATTACGGAAAACAATATAGAGATTCTTCAAAAAATTAAAAATAGAACTACCGTATGATCCAATGTTCACAATTCTGGGTATATATCCAAACGAATTGAAAAGCATGGTCTAGAAGAAATATTTCTATTATACATCCATTGTCATAGTAGCATTATTTACAATAGCTAAAATGTGAAAGCAATCCAAGTGTCTATCAATGGGTGAATGGATTAGTAAAATATGATGTATACATACAATGAAATTTTATTCAGCCTTAAAAAGGAAGGAAAGTCTTAAATATGCTATGACGTGGATGAAACTTGAAGACATTTTTCCAAGTGAAATAAGCCAGTCATAAAAAAGCAAATACTGCATAATTTCGCTTATATGAGATCCTCAGAGTAGCCAAAACAATAAAGACAGAAAGTGGAATGGTAGTTTCCAGGGGCTGGGGCTCGGAAGTAATGGGGAATTGTTTTTTAATGGATGTAGAGTTTCAGTTTTGCAAGATGAAAAGAGTTCTGGAGATGGATGGTGGTGATGCTTGCCCAACAATATAGAGATACTTAATGCCACTAAGCTGAGCAATTAAAAATGGTTAATTTTATATTATGTGTGTTTTACACAATAAAAAGAAATTGGAAAACCCCACACAGAGAATAATCAGGAATTTCATATTTTTTACCTCATTTTCTCTCAACACACTCCCCAAGTAATTCTCTATCCCCTGTGAATTTCACTGCACATATTCCTGCTACACGTAGTGAAAACTAGGAAACTCTCAACTAGAAAAAGAAAACTTTTTATTTTGGATGCCTCTAATATGCTACCTCTTCCCACTCTTCCCCTTTCCAAACCTACAGAGTCACCACTGGGATTTCAATGGCTTTATGTTCTCCTTATCATAAAAGATCTGATATCATGTATTTCAAAATGTTTTTTAAGGCTGTGCCAAGATGCATATACAGGAGTAAAAAATGTACCACATGCTACAATGAGAATCTTTCACATATCACAGAATATGTTAGGTGTTAGGTATACAAAAAAAAATAAGGAAAAGCTTCTGCTCATGAAGACTTCAAAGTTTCACAGGAAAAATAAGGTTTAAAAATAATTGTGATGTCTTTGGATAAATGTGTATGAAGGATTCACATATGGAGTGCCAGTGAAGGCACAGAGATCAGTTTTCTGAAGAAAGCAAATTTGCTTCACAAGGCAGCTTTTATTTGAACATATTTTAAAAAGTGTAATAATGTAATAATCCACCAAACAAAACAGAAAGGAAAATTATTCTTACAAAATAAGCAATTTGTTCAAAAGGACAGAGCTGCGATTTAGGCTGGACAGCCGGGAGACCATTGAGTTTTTGGATTTGGTTGTTATAAATACACATTGTGAAAGAGGAAAACTATTTAGTGAATATGAACAGATATGTGAGAAATAATCTTTAAAAGGTCTCCTATACTAAATCAAGGAGCTTGGCCTTTGCTGTATAGGAAATTGGAAAACCAGATAATATTTTAAACTCTAAAGAAATATATACTACATTGCATTTTAGAAAAGTAGCATTGAGCATATTAGGCAAGGAGAATGATTGAAGTAGGTATGATACATTTGGGGTAACTGATGAATTTGTTTCCATTTGCCAAAGGAAGAAAAATGATGATGGTTAGAAGAAGGACAAGAGTAGGGAGAAAGAGAGAAAAATATGTCTTGGATTTTTAAACCTTTTTTCTACCTTTAAACAATGTTGCCTTATTAAAAGAAATGCAATATTTTTTAGAGAAGAGGATGGAGGTTTTACTGCTGTGGTTCTAGAAATATCTTCTCATCACTGTAAATGGGAAGCTTCTAATTATGCCTGGAAGCAAGAGAAGGAAATTTTGAGAAAGAGACTACCACCTGCATGAATTTGGGCATCACACTTCCAGGGAAGAAAGAAAATACATGATAGAAAATTCTTGAACACATGCATTCAGATATGAAAGATGAAGAAGTAGATAGAAGAGACATTTTCAGTCTATAAGCATTCTTGATGATTCTTTCCTCTCTCAGGTTTGTCCAACATTTTACATATCAGGGTTTAGGGAAATAAATAGAATGAACAAGAACATTAATAAAAGACTTCCTTATTCAATTGATAATCAAACTACAAATATTTCAGTGAGATTTTTGTCAATTTTCTCATGCAACTACCCAATAGTTAATCCTTTAAAATTATGAGATGATTTATTTTTCATTTGTATTAACATAAAAATTTTCTGACTGACCCTAAAAGTTCTAACTTGGCTAGCGGTAAACAAGTCCACCACCGTGGTTATGTGGACACATTATCTTTTTGTGTGAATTAAAGAAAAATACAAACATAAAATCACCTGGAATCCGCTGATTACTGTTAGTGTATATATATGACTATATTGGAATGTTTATTTTCACAAGCCTTTCTATAGTAAGATTCAAATTATTTGACTGCAAATCAGGATGAAGCCTTCAGGAAAGCTGTTAAGTTTTTAAGAGGGATATTTTTCCCTTTGCAATTTGATAATTATAGGAGAAAACAAAACAAAAACCCTCCAAATACCTACACATTGCTTTTTCCTGCCAGTGGAAGGTGGTAGCTGTTTCTCACGAGTGTTGTTGTGCTGTATTACTAGAGCAATGTAAATGATAAAAACACAGTAACAGGCTCAAAGCAAGGGCCAGTCTCACCAATTCTCTGAACATATTACAATGTTAAAGATTGTGTGTAGAAAGAAACCCCTCAAATGCTAACTTCTCAAGTGAAGTGTTCTTGGAGACATTAGCCCTAGGGATACTGCCTGTATACTCCCTTTTAATCCTATGTCAGTGTTAAGTGTGTAACACTCTTGGGATTATGATCAATCTAAATAATAGCTCATATGGGTTGGAAAGGTTGTATACTTGGTCCATTTACAGTCTGTACACAGCGTGTGATTGTTTCACTACAGTCCCTGACTATGCCCTGGTGTAATGTTAGCGGCCAAACAATGAGTTTTTCCCAGGAAGAAGCTAAGGACAAGTTCAAAGCCAGCTACTGTTTTACAATGTTCAAGTAAAACAATGTAGTGTATGGGCTGGATTTAGAGAGATAAAGAAAATACTCACGAAGCCAGCTTGTATTGGTCTTCAATTTTAGCCATAGAGAAAAAACGGTAGAATATTACTAAAGAAGGAGAAAAAATAATTAAAGAGAAGTACCGGTTATTTTTGCTGGAATCATTAAAAACAATAAAAGTAGTAAGGACTTTCAATTTTTGAGGAAACTAACACAAGAAATATATTCATAAAATATCATTCAAATTCATGTAAGAAAAAATGATAAATTAACATAGGAAAGAAATAACTTGAAAATTAAAAGTAAAATTGTTTATCAAGCTGAAATCAATTCTGGAAAAAATTTCTGAGGATTTTCTTTTAAATTATCCCCAGATATCTCTGAAAGAAAATACACAAGCACCTCTTTCCGAGAGATTACCTCATGATATATATGAAAATAAAGCTAATGAATAGATAGTTAATGAAATTTCCTATCATTTGATTTGATATATTTGTCATTTGATAATGACAAATTCTCTAAAAATTTCACATGATAATATTTTTTATTTGCTTGATTATTTTGTTGGGACTTTATCATATCATTTGTTTTCTGTAGCAGATAAAATCCAAAATAAATTTTGAGAGTTTATTGATCAAATTATTACCGGACTGAGCAAATCAACTCTGCTTAGTTCATCTAAGACTTACTCATGGGAGGGTTAAATAGAAGACCTACCAAAAACATTTTCATGCAGAAGAGATTACAACTATTCAATTTACCTATAAATCTAAAAACAAAAAATCTAGAAATATTCCTGCAATATCTATTCTTTTTTTTCTCAAAAGATATAATAAATGATGCAAAATAAATTTTAATAATTTGAAGAAATATAAAGACAATCTCTGAATGCACTGACTTACTGCATTTCTAATCATTTATTAATCCAACAAGCCTTAATTGGAAGCTATTGAGAAAAACATTGTTCCAAGTCATGGATCATGTTCTAAAGATTGTTTCTGTTTCAAAAGAAATCTGTACATCATATATCTGATAACAGGCAAGCCAATATTAGCAATATTTCAATGAAATTGTAAATTTATAAAAACTTTCTTAATAGAAACACATTCAGAGAGTTTCAAAACCCCATGATTAACCCATGTATCTCTATGGTGACAGATTTTGCTGCAGAACTTTGGGTGTACTTTCTAGCAGTTTTTCAGCACATTTTTACCATAAAGAAAAGTGTTAAACATTTTCAAAAATTTATTTACTTTTTATTTGACAAAGAAAAAATATATATAAGTTTATCGAGTACAACATGTTTTGAAATATGTATACAATGCGGAATGGTTAAATCAAGCTAATTAAAATATGCATTATCTTGCATACTTGACTATTTTTTTGTGGTGAGAACACTTAAAATCTACTTTCTTAGCAATTTTCAAGAATACAATACATTATGATTAACTTTAATTATCCATAAAGTACATATTTTAAAAATGAGATATTATACAAAGGCTTATACAAATAAAAACAAAATCCCCTGTTATTAATAATCTAACTTAACTGTTTCATCAGAAGGTTGCTCTCATATCTCTAAATATGATGCTTGTGCTGGAAGTTTTTTCTCATATACTCTAATTTATACATTTTTATTTATTTTTATTAATGTAATACATGTACACAAACAGAAATAAGCAGAGTAAGAAAGACTCTTGAGAAAGAAATAAAACACTGTCCCACCTCTTCTCAGTCACAGTTCTATTTTTTACATGATATATTTTAAATATTTCTTTTGAGGAGTGATTCCTGACATTATTCCTCCTCCTGAAGTCTTTTCTGGCTCATTATTAGTATAATAAATTCTCTTTTCTTATAATTAGTGTTTTTATATTATTTTCCATTTTACTTTAAATCTGTTTGCATATTTGTGTTTATACAAGAGTTCTTTTTAGGCAGAATTTAGTTTGCTTCTGTCTGTTCTGAGAAACTTAAATTTTTTATTAATCATCCCTACTTTACCTCTCCACCACTAAAATCTTTAAATTTTAATTATAGTGTTCAGTCCATTTTCTTCAATGTCATTAGCAATAAGTTTAGAATTTAAGACTATCATTTCACTATTTAGCTTCTAATTGCTTTTCAATCATTTTTCCCTTTTTTTTTTTTACCTTTTTAAATTGCTCATTTTCCTTATGCAATTCTTTCTCCTGTATGGCAATACGATTCTTTTTAAATTTTTCGTAGTTTTCTCAGATTTTCTGTATTCATCTTGAATTACATTATTTACCTCAATTTTATTGTTTGTACTGCTGGAAGAATTTCCTTTACACGTGTGCGTGTGTGTGCGTGTGTGTATACATATATACATATATTTTTTCCCCTGTGATCACTATTTTTGTCCTTTTATTCTTGTATTTTGATCTTTCTCTTTCACATTGTGGGGTTGTCTCAAACGTCTAATGATTCTTGATTGCCTAAACATATTTAATGATGAGGCGATAGAAATACTGCTGTAAACATCATACAAGTATGTTGAACTTGTTGACTCGCAGATTTTGCTTTTGAGTGTGATAAAGTGACCCTCAAATAGGAATTAAATGATGTTTAGGGTGATTTTGGGGTTGTCAAAATTATTAGGAAACACCATCAAAAAAAAAAGTTAACACTTATTCAACTCTTGTTTATAATGTATATGTTTATTTCTTTAATATTTTAATTAACTTAATCCATACAACTGCCCTCTGAGATAGGTACTGGTATTTTTACTCTTTTCCAAAGAGAACCAACTTCAGTCTAGTTTTTGTATTTAGTGTGGGTGGTGCAAGATATCCTTACGTGAGGGAAAGTCCCTGCACAGTCCTGAATTAGCCTGTTCCAAATGCTACTGTTTTCCCCACAGAGTGAATAGCTGTGGAAATGTATTGTATTTTCTATTTGGGATTCCCACTGTCCAGGACGTTAAAATTTTCTCTTTTGACATCACCACTCACATCAGCTTCTCTGTTTCTTCTCTAGATATCTTCTTTAATTTATACAGAAGAACAATTCATTTTTATCCATGAAAAATACACCACTAGCTTCGGGTCATTCTAAGTAGAAAGATGAATGAACTAACAAAAGGTATAAAAAGTTTAAACTAATCCCCTGTCTTAAGCTGCATTTCCTGTTGTTTCCCTCCATTTTGCCTGCTTTTCATACTCCAAACCTATATTTTTTATGTAAGAATTGGGCTTGCTCCCTGGCCGTGGCTTTTCTATGTGTAATCTTGGTTTATACTTTCACTTCTTCAAATTGTTTTATAAGTTGCACCACCTGAATTTTCTTTTCAAGTATTTCTTTGAAATCATGTATATATTCATTATATTTTATTAATGTAATTACCAAATACAGCATATCTATTTTTGTCATATTCCTCATTTTATTTTAGTATTTTTTGTCTGGTATTTCTCAATCCCTCTTTCATTTTTACCTTGTTTATTTATACTTGCTTATGTAATAATTTCTCTGCCTACTTTCTTCTGATTTCTAAATACCTGATTATATGAACTCCAGCAAGACAATTGGTTAACATTGGAATATGATGGGTAGTAGATGTTCATTTCAACCCATTTAAAACTTGACTGAAGAAGGTAATCTTTCGTAAACAAACGTATGTTGTAGGTGATTTCTCCTGTTTTTCTTGTCAATTGTCTGCATAGGAAATTTAATACTGTCTGCTGTTAAACATTTTGCTTCTAAATAACCACTCAGTGTCAATAAATGTAATATTTCTCATTTAAGGTACATTTTGTAAAAAAGATGTTCTCTTATTATTACTTTTTTCTCATGTAATTGTTAATTCTTCTTATTATATAGTTGAAATTGCATATATACTTAAAAATTTCTATAAAAATATGGAATTTGCAAAATATTTTTCTGGTAATAAAAATGATAATCAATGTACACTTCTAAATTATGGAAATAGGTATAAAAATTAGGAGACAATTGTGATGTTTTTTGTATATTAAAATATTTTATTTCAGGAAAAATATTCTGAATTAAGTATTCACAGAAAAACTGGAAGTGAAAGAAATCAAGAAATAAAATAAAACATGAGCAAGGGATATAAACACATATAATAAAATATCTTAATGGAGATATTATAAAATATTAAATGATTTATATGGGAGATATGATTGTAAGTTTTTTATGTTTTATTTTTCAAATCTGAGTTTTTTAAATTTTTACGAAAGAAAAAGAAAAAATAAGATTAGCACCACATAAACAGTAACAGAAAAAACTCCAAATGTGTTATGGATCTAAAGGCAAAATATGAAACCATACAATATTAGAAAGCAAGATGGATATAGCCCCCTATTACCTGGATATAGAGAAGTGTTTTTTAACTTTGAAATTAAACTTTTTCAATAGAACCGATTATATAAAAGTAAAAAAAATTGAATCATATGCAACACAAAGCTAAATTCCTATATGTATATGCCAAAAAAATTATAATAAAGTATCTGCTGTATATATATTCTATATATTCATGAATATATATAAATGTCATATATATGAGGTGTATATAAATTGAAAATTATTCAAAAATCTCATTTAAATTATACAAAAATTATTTAAATATTTCTTAAAAATAAAAGACTTTCAATCTCACTTATAATTAGAAAGATACAAACTAATACTATGGTGCGATACCAGATTTCCATTAACTGGTTGGCAAAAATTAAAAATTATGATAACTTATTCCTTTGGTAAGGCTTTGAGAAAAAGACACTCATACATTGCTAAGGGAAATGCAAACTAATGCAACTATTTCAGAAAGAAAGTTGGCAACATCTAACAAAATTACCTTACGCATTTATGTTTTCACTAAGCCATCCCACTTTTGGGAGTTTGCCCTGAAGAGCTAACAAAACAAAAATGCCTATGCACTTCATTATTCATTACAACATTGCTTTTAGCTGGAAATCATTGGAAACAGACCAAATGTCCAATCACAGGACATTTGTTGGGCAAACTGTGGTACATCAAACAGTGATGTACTTTTTGGGCTTAAAAAAGAGGAGAAAGATCTTATTTGCAATGATTTCTAATAAATATTAAGTAAAAAATATCTATTCCACCCTACTTTCTATGTTGGAATAAAGCAAGGGGTAAAAAGAGTGTATGTGTATATATATGTGTGTATGTGTGTCTATGTGTGTGTGCATGTGTGTGTGTATTCATTAGCACAAAGGAAGACTCAAAAAGAATGAAAAAGGTGTAATTCATTTTTTAAATATTCTCTTCACTGTAACAAATAAAATCATAGGGCTCACAGGGAAAAAAACTGGTTGTCCAAATCTCTAAATTTCATTAGCCCTTTTGAAATCTATGCCCTGTGGTTGCCATAATATAGAGACATAAGCTACCTGTTCTTAGAGAACTGAAAGAAAGATATAGTAAGAAATACATAATCATGTGCCACATAACAGCATTTTAGTCAAGGACGGACCACATATGTGATGGTGGTCCCATAAGATTATAACACTGTATTTTTACTGTACTTTTTCCAAGTCTAGATACGTTTAGATACACAAATACTTATCGTTGTGTTACAACTGTCTACAGTATTTATTGCAGTAACATCCTGTACAGGTTTGTAGCTTAGGAGCAATAAGCTATACCATCTAGCATAGGCGCGTAGCAGGCTACACCGTTTAGGTTTGTGTAAGTCCCCTCTATGATGTTCACATAATGACTAAATTGCCCAACAATTCGTTTCTTACAGTGCATTCCTGTCGTTAAACTATGCATGACCTAATATCAACATTTCAAAATTAAAAAGCGATAAAGATTCCT
>CAUYSK010064951.1:0-59395 GCA_963575035.1 Avahi laniger | reverse complement strand
GTATATATATTTTATATATTGTAAAGTTCTGGTAATTTGTGTCTTTTGAGGAATTTATCCACTTCTATGTTGTTAAATGTATTGCCATACATTTGTTCATAATAGTCTCTTATTATCATTTTAATGTCTGTGGGATCTATAGTGATCTTCTCCATCAAAATTCTTCATATTGGTAATTTATGTTTTTCCCTTTTTTGGATCATATTTGCTAGTAGTGCTCACTTTTATTGATCTTTTTTTTTTTTTTTTTTTTGAGACAGAGTCACACTCTGTTCCCCGGTCTAGAGTTCCATGGCATCATCTTAGATCACAGCAAACCTCAGACTCCTGGGCTCAAGCGATCCTCCTGCCTCAGCTTCCCGAGTAGTTGGGACCACAGACATGCGCCACCATGCCCAGCTAATATTTTCTGTATATTTTTAGTTGTCTGATTAATTTCTTTCTGTTTTTAGTAGAGATGGGGTCTCACTCTTGCTCAGGCTGATCTCGAACTCCTGAGCTCAAACAATCTGCCCGCCTTGGCCTCCCAGAGTGCTAGGATTACAGGCATGAGCCACCGCGCCTAGCCCCTACCCCTTCATTAAATAATAATAATAAAAAAAAAAAAAAGTAGGCACTGGCAAATAATGCTTAGGTAGATTGTTGTACATAACGGCACAGACATGACTTAGCTTCTAAATGTCAAAGCTGCCTAACTTTGGTCTGTTACTTTAATATGATGTAGATAATGATATTTTTATCTACGTAATAAAAGCTTACCTTTAAATGTCCTAGGAACTCCTTCTTGTCTACAGGCAATATAGAGACAAGCAGAAGCTATGGCATCATTAGCTCTTCCCTTTAGGCTCTTCTGTTCATACACTTGCTTGAATAAATTATTTGTTCGATCCTTCAAAGCAGAGAAACTCAGTTTAATTAACTCTATGCCAGTTAATTAGTTGCAGTATCCAAATTTCATGTGTTCATTAAATTAAGTTAATGCCAGAATGGCTTAAACTTACAACTATATTTCGAGGTAGGTTGATTCTGTCTGCCATGGTAGTAATTTCTTTGAATGCATTCATCATTGCCCGATCAGAACTACTCATTGTTCTTCGATTTTGGTACTTAGAATTGCCAAATTCGTCAAAACTTGCAGCTCCTGTACCCTATAAAACAAAGTTTTATAACTATGCAAAAAATTTTTGGAAAACTTGAATGAACAATTTCTATGAAAATATAACTTATATGATCTGATTCCACATATCCAGGAAATCTACACTGTGCATCCTGCCTCTCTTTCAAATAAAAATGTACCAAGGTTAAGATTTAAGATTTTTTTAAGAGGTTTTCTATCAGATACTTAAGGAATATGTAATTCTAAACAACTGTTCGAGAAAATGGAAAACTTAAGAAAGTGTATAAAGTGAATATAAAAATGATATCTAACCTTATAAAACTGAATGGGGAAAAGTCCAATTTCATTTATAAATATGATATAAAATATTAAATACTAGAAAGCAGAATCCAACAGGATATTAAAAGGTAGTATATCATGACCAAGTATAAACTGTTCCATAAATGCATGATATTATTAGAGAATCTAGTAATATAACATCATATTAATAGATCTAAGGAGAAAAATCATATCATTTCCAAAGGTGCTAAAAAGGCAAGTGAACAAAACTCAAAATTCATTTTTGATAGAGAACAGTACAGATGAGTACTTCTTCACATTAGAAAATCACTCTCCCAGGCCCAAAGCCACCACTATGATTACCAGAGAAATATTAGCAGCATCACCATCAAAGTCAGAAGCAAGACAAAGGCAAATCCTACCACTATCACTTTATAACATGGCACTAGAAAAACTAGCCAATATTATTAAGAGAAGAATCAGAAGTACAAAATTGGAAAGGAGGTGATAAAACTATTCGCAGGTATTATCTTTGTATACTAGAATACTCAAAAAAAACCACTAAAAAACCTCACTATTGCTATAAATTAGAGAATTCATTAAAGTGGCAAGGTCAAGATTAATAAACAGAAATCGATACCCTTCATATGTACCCAGCTAGAGGACAACGAAAGAAAATATTCCAATTACAACAGCAACAAAAATCTAGAAGTAAACTTAAGAAGCATAAGATGTTATGAAGAAAACTTTAAAACATCTCTTGAAGGACACATAAGAAACCTGAAGAAATGGGAAAGCACACCATGTTTTTGTATAGAAGATTTATCACAATGAAGTCAATTT
This sequence comes from Avahi laniger, assembly GCA_963575035.1. NCBI lineage: Eukaryota > Metazoa > Chordata > Mammalia > Primates > Indriidae > Avahi > Avahi laniger. The sequence continues at coordinate 57,156 of CAUYSK010064951.1, read as the reverse complement.
TCCCTATGTGAATTGGCAAATAAATCTAACCAATATCCCAGTGAAAATAATAACCAAACTTTTTTTTTTTAAACTAAACTAAGTGATCCTAACTTTTAAGTGAAAAAGACCAATGAAGAAAATGCTGAAAAAAAAAGAGCAACGAGGGAGGACTAGTGCTACTGGGTACTAAATCAGTGTGCCATGGCATTCGACCAACTGGACCAAGATAGGAGAAGATAGGAAGTCCAGAAGTAGTACCAAGTACATACAGAAATTCAGTATATGATAGATGTAGCATCTTCAAAATGTTTCTTTCCTTTTCTCCATGAAAGCATAAACAACTTTCAAAGGATACAGAAGAAACTAATAATAGTGGTTACCTGTTTGGGGAAGAGAAAGGAGGTTAGAGTGGAAACTGAGAGTCTGGGGTTTGGGGGTCAAGGGTTGTTAGGTTTGTTCCAGGTGGGAACTCGAAAAGTATGTATAGAATGGAATGCGGTTAACAGAAAACTGAGGTTTGTGAAACAATAGTCGCAGCTATCTGTTAGATTTTACAACCTCCAGCGACTCTCCAGACTCCAGGAAAGTTTACTGTATTTTTTTTTTAACCCCTTTTTTGTTTTTGAGTCATATATTTCCTATCAAAATAAAAAAAGTCACATTGTCAATTAGTTGGAATCTTATATTTTAAAATGTCTGTAGTCTATTTTTTTCTCAGCCTGTAAGGCTAGAGCAAATTTAGAAATAACCTACTTAAAGATATCTCTGAATACTGTAAAACTTTTTAACCTAGCTTATACTGTTTTTCAAATTTGATATGCTATTTATTAGAGCACGAAAAAAATAATATCTTTTTTTTTCACAAACTTTCTTTAAAAAATAGTATATGCTTCCTTGATTAGTCCTTTGGAATACTGTCATTATTACTTCTAATTTAGATAACAGAGCAAAAAAGAGAGCCAGGTTGCTAGGAAAGTTGTGTAACTACTTTACGTAATAGCACCTATTTACTGAGCATGTAGTATGCAATACATGTTGTATTATAAATACTTTACATATGTTCCCATGAAACCCTCAAAATCTCTAAGTAGTAGTATTATTCTCATTTTACAAATGAGGAATATGAAGCTTAGGAAAGTCATAAATTCACTAATAATAGAAAATAAGCTACAATGAGCTCCCATTTATCTTAGATGGTGTGGAGGGAAGAGAAGACATTCTTGATATTCAAGGAACATATCAACATTAACTCACAAAGACCACACTATGCTCAACTAGTTTTTTTGTGCAAAATGTGCTTTATGAAAAAAAGGTCCTAAGATATAAAGACTCTGTAATTTTGATTTGATGATCTCCTCTTTAAGATGGAAGAAACACACAAATCAGCCATCATTCACAATGGTATTAATGGCAAATCTTGTTGACAGGTCAATATTCTCCATTGGGGAAGTGACTGCTCCTTTTGCAAAGTTCTGAAACTCCCAGGTCTTTGGTTACTCTGCACTTGGTACTTCTTGCTGAATGGATTAATTACCTTGCCAATCATGGTAGACAAATCTCCATCACTCAGTAGAGGATTCTGAGAATCTCCAACTCGAGATGGATCTTTTGTTGCTTTGTCATTGCTGAAAGTTCTCCATTCAGATCCCACATCGATAACCCGGTCACCTAAGAATATAAGCACACATCTAAATCATCTTGTCAAGATACGGTTTACTTAACGACACTGTTTAATGCCTAACAGAGCTGTTTCATTTCTAAGAAATCTCAACATGGACATCTAGGTCCCAGCTTAAATATCATGTCTCAGACCTTTGTTCCTTTAACTATTGTACCACTTCAGTAAGAATCTTTTTAAACATTATGCTATGATCACATTCTAACGCTTGGAATAAAAAAGAGTTAGTCAAAAATAGCAAAACAGAGCTATTCAAATGTAATGAAAATAAAGATCAACCATTATAATAATGCTTAAGAACCAAATTTTGCACAAAATTTGCAACAGGTATGGGAAGAAAAAGAGAACACTTTTCAGAATGGTATTCATGCACATAATATTAAAAATCATTACGTTTTCATAAGAAATGTTTTATAGAAAATAAGCCTAAGCTTTAAATTAACTGATGAAAAATATTTTTGGCCAAAACTTAAGCCTAGAATTAGTAAGAAGAAACCCAGGTAAGCAAACTTCTTAAGCAAAGAGGCAGCAGCTAGATATATCAGGTCAAAAACAAAAACAACAGACATGAATAAATCTGATTACTCTTTTGGGGGAAAAACTTATCTCTGGTAGTATCTTCAAAGTAGACAAGAGTTAACACTGAACACTTACACATGCTACTTACTCACTGTGCCCTTTGCAAATGTTCTCATTTGATCCTCCCCATTTTATATGGTAGGTACCACTTTTATCGCCCCTTTACAAATTAGATTAACTGGCCTAAGATCACACAGCTAGAAATGAAATGCACATCAACTTCTGAAGTATGTTCTATCCTGTATTTGGAAAACATGAGCTTTTTCAATGAAGTATGATAAAATCAAAAGCAAGAACCAGACCATTTTCATCTTCATATATATACAACAAGCAGAAAGAAGAAAGGAATGGTAGAAATCAGTTACTGCAGCAATGAAAAGAAGTTATGGTACTGACAGACAATTAATATAATGATTAAGAGTACAAACTGCCACATGCTGCTTAGCCTTGGACATATCATTTCTATGTCTTCACTTCTTCAGCTTTAAAATTCTCCATTGACTTCATATTATAAAGACTGTAAAGACTAAATAAGCTAATATACACATACAGTGCACATAAAATACTTAAAAAGTAGTTCTAAGTGCTCAATATTAGATATTTACTGCTATGAAAATAAAAAAATGGCAACTATTCTGAAAGTTTCTCCCTTTTTGGTGGGGTTGGTAAGGAGAGGCATCAGTTTTAAAACATTAATCTCCATATAAGACTTTAAAAGTATCAAGTGTTCTACTGCAGGTACTTGGTCAGTAGAACTGCAAAGGAGGATGGAGGGACCAGAAGGAAGGAACTCCAAGCTAAATCTTTTATTTTATAAATTCTAATTCTAGTGATACATTTAAGAAAGCAGGCAAAGGCACAACAGAATGATTTATTCCTGAAGGCTTTGGAAAATTTATTTTTCTTTAAACAGTCGATGACCTGGGAGTAACCAAATGTCACCTGGACTATAAGATGTCCATGTCACAATGGGACTGAGATTAGAGACAGGGTCCCCATTTGCCATTCCTGTATGCAATGAGAACAGCCAGGGAGATCAGAAGTGGGGCTATCAGTTATAAGGCAATTTTAGTATATCATGTTAAACAGGTACCCCAAAGGAGAAAAAGGTTAGATGGATGGGACAGTCAAGGATTTCTGTTTCCTCCCCATAATAACAAACATCGGTAAACTTGGGAAGCAATTCTAATTATATAAATTAGATTTTAAAAACTTACCTAAAAGTATCAAAAAATCTGTCATTGTTCACTAAAGCCTTACTACTACAGTATTAATCAACAGGACTATATCTCAAAGAGATCACACTAAAGAGATTAATCTTTCTTCCTTTTAGAAAAGAATATTTACTCACTAAAAAAATAGACATGTAAGAAAGAAAATTATCTGCATTCTCAACACTCAGAAATAGTCACTATAAATATTCTGTATATGTTCCTTTGCCTTTTATAAAATTCAAGTGTATAAATATTTTATATATTTTTAAAAATTAAAATTAGATCAGATTGTATCTTTATGACAAGCTATTTTTACTAAATTTATATCATAAACATAAGAATAGTGTTTTAAGGCAATATTTAGCACTTTTAGTACCATCCACCAACTAAAGTGATACCATTGTGTTCCCATGCATTTATGTTTTCAGAGGAGAAAAGAGAATCTAACTTTCCTATTTGGCAAAAAAAACCCACAAACAAACATGAAAAAACAAAAATAATTATGACCTTTTTAAACCTGGAGTTACTTACTAAATTTTAAGTTCAAAAAAAGTCAAACGTCTTCATTAATCTGTAATATTTTCATTAACACAAATGAGTGTATTAGGAGAAGAGTACAAATGAAAAGGCAGGTAGGTATGTCCGCATCTTTTAAGTTTCTCTAAAAATTTAAAGATAAAGCATTAGCCAAGAAGCTTCATTTCACAGCATTTTCCTTTTGGCCCCAAAGTACCTTACCACGAGTTTCATTTATTAATATTACTTGCTTTATATTGCCTTTAAAAAGACAAGTTGGATTTTAAAAAAGGTAGTATACCTAGAAAACCCAGCAGTGGGTAATGATATAATTTTTCTGCATACATAGGAATGATCTAAATGATTCATTCAAGAATCTGTGGTTTGTGCTGAGAACAATTCCCTTTTTTTATATTAATATTTTACTGCTCAACATTTATAAGGAACAAAATTTCCAAAATAACTCCATTAGCATACCATGAAACTATAAACAGCCCAGAAAAAGTGCATGAGTAACAAGAAACAGGGCAAGACCATTGAAAAAAAATCAGAATACATAAAAGATTTTTATTTGAAGAAAATTTAAATGGGGTAACATTTTAAAAGTTGCTCTGGAAGAAAACTGCAATACAGAATCTTTTCGAGGGGTAAGTTGTACAAGGCAGCCATATATCTGGGTATAATCAACCTTTAACAAGGAAGAAGCCTGCCAATTAACATACACACACCCCTTCAAATATCTTTTAATGTTCTAGAAACAGAAAAAAACATGCCAACTTGTACTAGTTTCCTTCTTAACCACACATCGACTTCTGTATAATTAACACCAGATAGAAAGTCTATATATGAAGATTTCTAATATCCAAAATAATAGCACTACAATAACATATACAAATGAAAGCACTACTCCTCCTCCATCATAGAGTATGATCTCTAACACTTTTAATCAAGTTCCCCAACCAAAAAAGTAAACATACCCAATGTTTATATTTACATATTACACACATATAGCTCTCAATCCATGTATTAAAGCGATGTCTAAAGTATTAACTAAAACATTTTACCTTATTCTGAAGAGAATGAGTTTCATGTCTTGATTTTTCAGGAAGAAACTGAAAATAATTGTCAAAATCACTTGCACCTGTTTAAAGTGGTGCAATCACTTTGGCACCTAACTTCGGATTTGGCAGTTCACTTGTTAAGTGCAGTTGGCATCCTGTATCAGTATGTTCTGCATCCGTGCTTTTAGCCAACTCCAGATCAAAAATATTTGGAAGAAAAAAACAATCACATCTGTAGTGAACATTTATGCTTCTTTTCCTTGTCATTATTCCCTGAACAAGACAATATAACTATTTACATAGTATTTACATTGTACAAGTATTTTAAGTAATCTAGAGACAATTTAAAGTATATAGAAGATGTGCATGGGTTATATGCAAATACTGTGCCATCTTATACCAGGGACTTGAGCACCTGTGGATTTTAGTATCCCAGGAATATCCTGGAACCAATCCTCCATGGACACTGAGGGATGTAGGGTATTTACCTACAAAAGTTTCATATAAGAATGTTCATAGCAGCATTATTCATAATTAGCTAAAAATTGAGAACCCATCAGCAAGAAAATGTGTACAGTACAATATCTCTCAGCAAATAAACTACTGATACATGCAATAACATAAATGCATTTCAAAGTTTTTGAAAAATCTTTGAATATTTTTGAAATTTTTTTGAGCCAAAAATGTCAGTCACAAAAAAGTCCACACTGTTATAATTTTCTTCATATGAAGCTGGAAAAAAAAATGCCAAAATGACCTATGAGACTAGAAATCACTACAGTGGTTGTTGTGTGGAGAGAGGGGTAATTGGAAAATGGCATAAAAGAATTCCTGAGGTGAGGGAAAGGGTTGATATACCTTGATGAGGGTGTTGGTTATACCAGTATATGCACTGTCAAAATTTAAACTAGACATTTGGGACCTGTGCATTTCATTGTATGCAATTATAGCTCAATAAATTAAAAATTAAAATTCACTCCCACCAATATGCTGTTGATTTTGAACTAAACTACACCAAACCTATATATTATTTTAGGATAGAACAATTTTTATCTATCATTTTTGGCAGGGAATACTCTCCTCAAGGTCTTCTTTTAGATTTCAAGGTATTATGTATGTTACATTTAAGATTTTTTTTTTTATTTCGGCATATTATGGGGGTACAGATGTTTAGGTTATGTATGTTGCCCTTCCCCCCTCCAAGTCCGGGTTTCAAATATGTCCATCCTTCGGGTGGTGCGCATTGCACTCTTTGTGTATGCATAACATTTAATATTTTCTTACATTAAAAATCACATTTTCTAACTAGCAATTGCTGTAATATTTTGTATGCTTATTTCAGCCACTTTTAATAGACAATGTTTACAATTTGATTTGAATATTCTAGTTACAGAACCCCATCAATCATAAAAAAAAAAAAACTTATTCCCTTTCCAATGCTTAACTTCCACTTCTATTTTATATCTAAAGCACTGGTCAGAACTTTCAAAACAATGCTCTTGATTTTAAACAGAAACATTTTAACATTATACATATAAATAACAGGTAAATTAAAATAGTCTTCTATTAAAGCATCATTCTACTCTAAGTATCTTACATAGGAATAAGTGTTCAGTTTATTAAATGTCTGTCATCTTATCAGACCATTGTGTTTCTCACATACTGTCTTCTTATATTATGAAAACTAACCATAGTTATTTGTGGGTTATTATGCTTTACTATTTATGTGTTAGGATAAATTAAGTTTACTAGAGTCACAGATAATTTCAAAAGCTCAGCAGTTTAAAATGAAGGTTTATTTCTTATTCCTATTATATGTCTCTCGAGTGACAGCTGGGGGCTTTGCATGCCATTCTTATTTCAAGGTGATAGAATCTCTATCACCTGAGGTATCTCCAGTCACCTTGGTAGAGGGAAGAGAACGTGGTGAATTACACACTGATTTAGTGGTTTCCAACCAAAAGTAACCCTAACATTTCCATTCACATGCCACTGGCCAAAGCCAGTCATGGGGTCATGCTTAACTTCAAAGGGGGTAGGGAAGTCCAATTGAACCATGTACCCAAAAGGAGAAGAACAAAAAGTGTCAGTGAATAGCCATTAGTGTTGTTCCATGTGACAATTAGCACACAGAATTCAGTACTGTATTTTGGGGGATTTATGTATAAATTCATAAAAAAGATTGTTCTATGACCTCCTTTTTGTACCAAATGACAAACAGGAATCAGAGTTAATTTCATTGTATTTTGGCATTTGTCACAGAGAAGTAATCTGTCAATACCATTTTAGGTCCTTTGAGAGTAATTTCACTGGTTGATTGCAAGACTTTATTAATAAAAAAATTCAAATTTTAAAAGGATACATTCCCCAGTAATGTGTACAACTCTTGATTTGCAACCCTGAGGTCTTTTGCTAGGAATGTAAAGTTTTCTTCTATTGTACCTTTAATACTTTACCTTATTCACCCTCAATCTTCAAGTAGCACTATAATAACTATCTTATCTTCCTATGTACTACGGGTATGTCTCAGGTTTGTTTTCTGCTTTACTAATTCATTTTCTAGAATGTTAAAGTCTGCTAACTGCTGCCTAAAAACAGTTGTATTGCATTTGTCTCCTTGTGCTATCTTATTTCTGACCACAATAATATTTAATAGTAATATTATGGAAGCTTTAGCATAGTGATCACATCAATCAAATGTTTTCTATTATTTAACTTTCTTCTAGTAATTAAACTAAGTCAGGGGCACAATTTTTTGCTACGTATATAGGATAGAGTTCCTCTTTACTGTAGTTTGTATTCACAAGTTTCATGTTGATTTTTAAGCTTGTTCGCCCTATAATAAAGAATTGTCAGTCCAAGCCCAGTGGTGGTAATGATGTTGGAAAAATCTTCCCATCCACTGCTACCAGTATTCTCAGTCTCTCTGGGTACTACAGAGTTTCTGGAAGATAACAGATGACCCAAACAAGATAAACTCCAAGTAGGATTCCAGAAGTTTATTATGAAATATAAAGGAAAGGTTGCTGTAATCAGGAAAAATAATATGACTTAAACAAGATAGAAATTTCTTATGTTAACACTCAACACTTAATAGTCCTAGGCTAGTGTGACCCAGGCTTTTTCTATCTTTCTGGTAAGTTGCCTTCATTACTGGAAAGGAGAAAAAGGGAAGACACATCTCTTCTTGGGGAAGGATCTAGAGTTGCACACATCTCTTCTACTGACAACCCACTAGTTAGAACTTAATCACATGACCATATCCAGCTACAAGGGAAGCTGGGACATATAGTGCAGATCTGTGGTCTTCAACCCCTGGGCTGGTACAGTCTGTAGTCTGTTAGGAACCAGGCCACACAGCAGGAGGTGAGCAGCAGGTGTGGAAGCTGAAGCTTCATCTGTATTTACAGACACTCCCCATCACTTCCAACAGCATAAGCTCGACCTCCTGTCAGATCAGCAGCAGCATTAGATTCTCACAGGAGAGCAAACCCTACTGTAAACTGCACATGCAAGGGATCTAGATTGTGGGCTCCTTATGAGAATCTAATGCCTGATGATCTGAGGTGGAGCTGAGGCAGTAATATCTCCACCCCTTACCCTCAGTCCATGGAAAAATCATATTCCATGAAATCAGTCCCTGGCGCTGAAAAGGTTGGGGTCCGCTGGTCTAGATGGGCAGCTGCATGCTCAGTTAAAACTCAGGGTCCTTTACTCAGGGAAGAATGGGGAAATGGATACTGCCAAATAACCAACACTCTTGGCTACAGGAATAATAGGGTAGGGGGAGAGGAGAGAAAGAATGTCCAGTAAAATCAATGTACTCTGCCTTGTATTCCGAAGGAAACAGTACACAAAGACAAATTAAAAAGACAGTTAACTTCCTTACCATGCAAGCTATGTAAATTCAACCAAAGATATTTTTCAGGACAATATTAAAACCAGAAGGACTTAAGGTAGCAATTTTAATAGTGCAGGGGGAAACTGCAACGTACCAAAAGCAATCAGGAAACCAGTACTGGAGAGGGTCTAGTTTTCTAGCCTGACTTAGACTCTTATAGAATGTTTTTGTTTCCTGTTTCTTATAATTTTATAAAAACATTTTTAAAAAGGGAATATGAAGAGGAATTTTCCAGAATTTCAATTTTTTTCTGCTATCTTCCTGGAAACTGATCTTAAATATTTTGGCATACAATCTGTAACAGAAAATTCAGAAGTAGAAGTCTAGAACAATATCCCCAAATTACTTGTTTTCACAGGCTAGATTTGTCTAATACTCATTTAGTATAAAACTACGCATTTTTTCAAAATGTGCTAATAAGTCTAAAAGTTCAGGAATCAGAATGTATTATTATTAAAGATGGATAAACTCAATGCATTCAGTATTTTTTTAATTAAAAGTAAAAAAAAAGAAATCCAAGGTGCTTTGGAAAACTGTTTAAACTAACACTTTATATAGTAAGTCTAATGTTGAGAATGAAATGTTATTAGCTTTCCTACTTTCCTTGTTATTTAATCCTTTCTACCATTCCTTCTCATGACATTTCAAAGAATCCTAATTTTTAGTCTAGGGTCACTATACATTCTTCTTTTTGGACATAGGGTCTCATTCTTTGTCACCCAGGCTGATGTGCGGTGGTGTGATCATAGCTCACTGCAGCCTCAAACTCCTGGGCTCAAGTGATCCTCCAGCCTCCGTCTCCCAAGTAGCTGGGACTACAGGCATGAGCCATTGTACCCAGCAACGGTCAAAATACATTCTTATCAGAAATCTTGCAATTTTAAAGAGAATTCTCATCAATAGATACTTTATAAAGAAATACTATAATAATAAAGCTAGTCTCTAAATCACAGTTTGTTCCCATAATATAAATTGAGAAGGAACTCAAAATGAATTATCTCCTAGAAACAAACCATATCATAGTTTATTTCCCAGACCAGCCGATAAAAGCCCACTTTGTCCCTGATGTTTAGAACCTAAAGAAAACCCTGTACAAGTTGACAGTGTAACTATTACTTGGAAAACAGTTTCTAAGGGAAAATACATTATAAGTTCCATCCCTGAATATCTTATTACATCTTGCTTTTCCTCAAACACAAGGTCTGTAGCAGCAGCAGCACCTCAGTTGAGGCTCTGGTTGAAGATGCATCCTAACCTTGGCAACAATAAACTCAAGTCCTCTATCCTATGGCACAGGTTTTTTTCCCTCTACTTGACATGAATTTCCCCTCATAAACTTATTCATTCATTCATTCATTCATTTATTTATTCTTTTGAGACAGAGTCTTGCTCTGTTGCCCAGGCTAGAGTGCCATGGCGTCAGCCTAGCTCACAGCAACCTCAAACTCCTGAGCTCAAGCGATCCTCCTGTCTCAGCCTCCCCAGTAGCTGGGACTACAGGCATGCACCACCATGCCCGGCTCATTTATATAAATATATATATATATATATTTTTTTTTTTTTAGTTGTCCAGATCATTTCTTTCTATTTTTTAGTAGAGACGGGGTCTCGCTCTTGCTCAGGCTGGTCTCGAACTCTTGACCTTGAGCAATCCACCTGCCTCGGCCTCCCAGAGTGCTAGGATTATAGGCGTGAGCCACCACGCCCGGCCAACTTATTCATTCTTAAAGACTGTGCGTCACTGTAAATCCAATAGCAGTTTCTCCAGAAAGTTACCATTTCCTTCCTTTGTATTTTCACCATACTTAGAAGACCTACAATATAGCTTTTACCACACTGTGCTGTATTAATTTACCCTCCTCCCTTCCTCACATTATCCAAAGAGTTGCTCCAGTGCTTGCTTATAGCACTTCATCTTTCTATCACTTTCAGTGATCAGCGCAGTGCTTAACAAAGATATCTGGTAGAAAGACCAGAGGTGTTTAAGTTCTACAGACCTGGATTTAAGTGGCTCTGTCACTCACTAGATGAGGAATCACAAGCTAATTATCTAAGCATTCTGAGTCTCAGTTTTCCCTTCTGTAAAATGGAAACAAGCTACCTCAAAGAACAATTTGTTAACCAAGCACAATTTGTAATTTTCTGATACTTAAGAGAACGTTGCCATTTTTAAATTAAAAATTCCACATCGGGCAAGAAGGCTGTATCTGAAGGCCAATCCAAGAATTTCAAACTGAATACAAATAATGCCTTACTTTAAAAACATAACTTGGCCATATTAACCTAAACCTGGATTCTTCCCTCTAGGAAACACTGTTAATGCTAATTTAAAGATGGTAACCCAATAATCTTTAAAACATTAGAGCATTAATTTTGCCAGACTCACACTCAAACACGTTGTAACTGACATGCTATGAAGAATGATATCTCAGACTTAGAATCATCCTCTTTTTCTACAAAATTAAGAAAAAAGCATTTGTATCTCCAAAATATTTATCAGTGAAATCTCTTATGAAAATTATAGTATATACTTCATACATTACTTCATATGACTCTTAACAATTCTGACATGTATGATATCTGCCTTTTTGGGGAGAAGAAAGGGAGACTTATTTTACAGATGAAAAGTGTTCAACTTGAAGAAATTATGTAACTTGACTATACACAACGAATTAGTAAAGCCAAAAAACTAGTAAAGCCAAGCTAGGTTCTAGAGCCATTGACTGTAGTTCTACTAGGAGTGATGAAGACACATAATTATAAAATATATACCCTATAGGAGTTTGCAGCCTAGTTCTGGAGACATGGAAAATAGGAAGACAGATGAAAAATCCTGAAGTACAGAAAATCTCAAAGAATGTGACAAATTGTACAGTGAATAGTACAGATTTGTGTTCCTCCATATGTTACCAATGTATGACCCTCATTAGAATTTCTGGGAATGGAGCCTGGAATCTTTTTAAACACATTCCCCAACTGACTCTTACTGCACACTTACGCATTCATACTTCAGATTCACCGGTATAAATAATATCCAGAATGAGTTTAGGAGCGAGAGGTCCAATCAACTAATTTTTCTCTTTCAAATATACCTAAACTATTTCCCAGTATATCCTTACATTGCTTTTAAGCACAATGAAAGAATTTTTAAATGGCACACAAAAAAGTGGCTTTAACTAGAAATGATACTACTAGTTTTAACAACCTCTCATTATGAAACGCTAATTTATAAAAGTCATGATAGACCAATTTCACATTTTAATAGCTATTATAACAGTTTATTAACCCAACACTTTGCTAATTATATATATCTGTGTATGGGCAATGTACAAGGTCAAATTTATGAACTGATGATCCAAATATAATTATACTGCCACCTCGTGTTCGACTTCTAAAATGACACACTATACTAAAAGGATTTGGCAAAAAAACACCCCAAAAAACAAAAACCCACAAAACGGTGCTGTTAGAACCAATAGATTCCTGATAGGAACAAGAGAGCACTGCTTTAAAAATTGTCCGTTTTAGAGTCACTACCAATATTTTAAGGCTCACCAATAAAATGAGATAGCTAATATCAAATCGTAACACTTTGTATGTTTAAAATAAAAATTCTGTAATTCAAATAAAAGAGAAATATCAATTGGACAACTATTATATATTGAACAGTATTAAAAATAGCATTAACAATAGCCACAAAAATTTGTAAACAAGTTGTAGGAGAGACTAAATATTACACAGCTATTTAAATATTGGGGAAAAAACATTAAACAAAAGATAGTAAACGTGTGACAAACTGTATTTTCTGAAGATGGCAGCAATAATATCTCCCGTCTACATGTTCTACTGCAATATGACCTCATCACTCTCACACTGAGGTGGGGACTATTTCTCCATCCCCTCCAATCTAGGTGGGTCCTATGATGGTTTTGACCAGTAGAATACAGAAGTGATCTTGTGCCATTTCTAGGCATAGCCCTTACCTACCCCCATCCAGCTTCTACTTTCTCTTACACTTGCTCTTGGGATATTTCTCTTGGAAACCAATTACCATGTGTAAAACATGACAACTCTTAGGCAACTATTGAGAAGCTCTGGAGGATGATAAATCTATGTGGGGAGGCCACGGAACACAGAGGCACCAGAAATGCTACTGAAGATGCCATTATAGAAATGGATCCTCCAGGTCTGGCCAATGCCAACTGCCCAGATGAGTCCTTCCCAAATCACCAAATCATAAAATCATGATCAATAAAATGGTTGCTATAAGCCAACCAACCTAGTTTGTTATGTAACTGAAATAGAAATTGATTCCTGAAGTATGATGTTGCTTTAAGAAATACTGAAAACACGTGGCTCTGGTTTTGAGACTCAGTAGTGGGCCTTAAGAAGACTGAGTGAAGGTTCGAAGGATAATGAGAAAGGTGTTATTAGAGACTGGAGAAAAATATAAGTATTTTTTTTGTATTATAAATTATTTCATTTAAAAAGGTGACAGTAACGGGGTCTTTTAGTTGCTGACTCAGGTGAGTAGAGTGATGCATGGCTTTGAATATGAAAGTTGGATAGTATCTAGCCCAACTAGATATAACTGAGTTTGATACTAAGGAGGATTACTCACAATGGGCGTCCTAATTTTCAAGCACAAATTAAACAGTAAATATAAGATTTTCCAAAACCACTCTGAAAAAGTTTCAGTTTCTAAAGCTGTCTGATCATTATTTAAACCAAAGGCTATTCAGATGCTTATTCAATAAATATAGTATAATCTAAAAAGTTTCAGTCAATGTAAAATTTTATTGTAAGCACATTCAAACCATGTACATCAAGATCATTTACTAGGAAACACATGGTATTGTCTAGATTGAGATTCCTATGAAAATCATTATCTCAAATATGAAAAAAGCCACAAATGTTATACCCTTAGTGGGTTGCAGAAAATTTGCCCTTCTGTTTTCTTAGCATAAAAGGTAAATGTTAAATTGAGCTGGCAACAAAGAGCAGATGCCTTAAACCAGTGAGACAATGCAAATTCAATTACATATATAGTTATGTGCTATATAATGACATTTTGGCCAACAGACCACATTTATGAGAGTGGTCCCATAAGATTATTAATACCGTACCTTTTCTATGTTTAGATATACAAATACTTAACACTGTGTTACAAATGCCTGTAGTATTCAGCAGTAACATGCTGTACAGGTTTGTAGCTTAGAAACTACAGGCTACACCATGTAGCCTAGGTGTATAGTAAGCTGTATCACGTAGGCTTGGTTTTATAAGTACACTGTGATGTTCATACAGTCATGAAACTATTTCTCAGAATGTACCTCCATAACTAAGTGATGCATGACTGTATAACACAATCTAAGTTTACCGATATATATATATATATATATATATATATACACACACACACACGCACATGTGTGGCTATATACTAATTTAGACTCATGACCTGTCATGTTGAATTAAGCTAGTTTCAATTTAGAAACAGTGCTATAAACTATAGAAAGGAAGTTTTATAGGATTCTATTTTAAATTTTTCAGAACTTAAGATTTAACACTTATTAGTGTTCAATACTAGTAAGTCAATAAAGCAAAACTAAAAGAAAACAAACATCCTTTGGTTTGATATAGCAGAAAAATGTACATAAAAGTTAAGGATTCCAAGCACAAGAAAGCATATAAGGCTTGTGAATTATATCTTCCTTCTCCAGTTGATTAATCTTATCCAATTGCCTTGCTGGTTAAAGTGGAAGTGAGGCAGATAGAAGAGCTGGAAATATAATGGGCTATTTTTGCATTATTTCTTTTTAAATGGCCACAGAGGTTAAGAGGGCCAAGAAGCTGAAATTACCTTCAATCTTATACTTCTGTCTCATAGATTATCAGTTTGATCTTAATACTGTAGAAGAATTAGAAAGCTCTCATTTAACTCAAGAGGTTAGCAAACATTTTCTGTAAAGGGACATATAGTAAATATTTTAGGCTTTGTGGGTAAAGAGGCAAAATTGAGGATATTGAGTAAGTACTCATATAAAAAATTTACTAATTTTTATTGATAAAATTTAAAATATAATAGTAATTGAGTATAATTTATTGTAATACATATCTACTAATGAGAAGAATGAAATTCTCTTTCTTGGGGATAACATTTCAGTTAATTAGAGTTCAAAGTTAATGTTCCCTATCATCAAAATTAATTATAAATGTTCATGTGTCAATAATGATGTTACAAGATTTTACGTATTTCATTTTAATGTGTCTTTTTACACAGAAAACTACTGCAAATACTGATACTAATCCACGAGCATATTTTAATTGAGCATATTTATTGCTTAGAAGATATTTATGGAATTTTATTACATTCTTCTCCTGATATTTGCCTTTTAACATGTTGTTACATGGCAGATTAGTCATTTACAATAAAGGTTAGATGGAAGCTCCTATGTGCATAGTTAAAATGAATTTTGAAATATGAAAATTTCTTTTACATTTGCATGCAGGCCTGAAAAACACTGCTGAAAATATAGCCTGACCTTGGAAAATATATCTGCTGCAAACCTGTGTAATAATGAAGATCTTGTTTTAATTTCTGACAGCACTAGAAGTATATGGTATATAAAAGCAATTTGACATTAGATGTGATTCAAATTACATTTAATTGTTGTCGAATCGACTTTACTGCAGTTTGTTTCACATATGAGAACCCCTTTGCCTTGCAATTCTAAGTTGAATTCATTAAGAAACATTAGCAATTTTGTAGCAAAAGCTAATTTTCAAAACCATCCAGGGTTCAACAGTAGTAGTTGAAGGCAGTACCAATTCAGAAAAACCTCAACCCTGGCTCTAAGTTCAAAAAAACCACAACAAAACTTTGCTACTGCTAAGCTACCAAATTACTGTGTGGTAGGGCAAGTCAGGATATTCAGCTTCTATTTCTTTAACAAAAAGTTTCATAGAACTGAGGACAGTTATGTCCACAAGAATGAAATTCACTGTTCACCCTACTGGTTTATCAACACACAGTAGATTAAAATCTTTTCCACAAAGTACTTGCCAATAAATAATATAATGAATAACCATAATATAATGCTAAATAAGCACCTTATATTTTCACACTTAGTAAATTTGTCCAACTAAATCTGCTCTACACATTTTTACCACCATCAGTTATAATGCATCTTAGCAGATTCCACTTCAGGTTGTACTGAATTAGTATTTTTGCAATTTCTTTGAAAATATTTTCTCCTATGGTTATTCCACATAGACAACTCTCAGAGGCTAGTTGTGTCACTTCATTCTCAGCACTGACTTCCTGAATAAACTGAGCAGTATCAGTAACATCTGTCTAGTCATCAAGAGACAAGGAAAAAATACTTGAGATAATTTGCCTTGATTTTTAATTGACTATTGTTGCTCTCAAAGTCCTCAACTCTTCAAGCAACTGTTCTTGCTGAGAAGCTAACAGTCTTAAATAAGTTTATTTTCTCTGGACACATCCCATCACTGCTGTAATCAAATACAATTTAATTAACTCATCATTGGTAAATGGCTTTCCTTGCCGGCCTACAAATAAGCCATTCAGAAACACTGTAGTTGCAGGCTCATTTTTATTTTTACTTTTGTGAAGAAATTCTGTTAAGATATTTCACATCACAAAATTTTTTTCTGATCATTGTTTTCCTGAGTTAGGAATATTGTGATGAATGCTCAGTATGGTAATGTCTATGTTTATTGTATTCTTTTAACACAGCCATACTATTATAGCATAATAAACACAATGCTTTGCCATCTAATTCAACAATAAAATAATCCACACTCCACTGTGCCTTAAAAGTATGTCATTCAAAGTTCACTTTTCTTTTGGCATGACGGGTATGCAATGGTAATAAAAATAAAATGTTGCAGTATGGTGACATGTGTGGAACTCAAAATGCTGTAGGTTGTAACTGCATCACTACAGTCTGTAGTGTGCTGAGCAGCAGAACAAAGCGATGAGAGCGCGACATGTGGTTTCTGTTGCAACTACTAAACTCTGCTATTGTAATGTGAAAGGAGCCATAGATACTGTGTAAACAAGTGAGTGTGGCTATGTTTCAATAAAACTTTATTTATGAATACTGAAATTTGAGTTTGATATTATTTTCCTATGTCCTAAAATATGTTATTCTTTTGATTTTTCTTCAACCATTTAAAAGTACCAAAGTCATAATTAGCATGTAGGCTATACAAAAACAGATGGTGGGGTCATAGTTTGCCAATATCATATTGAAATCATTTTATTATGAAAGGCGATACAGGGTCAAGGCACAGTGGCTTACGCCTGTAACCCCAGAACTTTGAGAGGCCAAGGCAAGAGGATCACTTGAGTCCAGGAGTTAGAGACCAGCCTGGGCAATATAGCAAAATCTCATCTTTACAAAAAAGTCAAAAAATTAGCCAGGTATGGTGGCACACACCTGTAGTCCCAGCTACTCGGGAGGCTGAGGCAAGAGGATTGCTTGAGCCCAGGAGTTTGAGGCTGCAATGAGCTGACTGCACCACTGCACTCCAGCCTGTGTGAGAGCCAGACACTGTCTCAAAAATTTAAAAAACTAAAAGTTAAAAACAAAAGGCAATACACAATAGAAATCTGGCTCCCACGCAGACAATGGAGCCAGATTGCCAGACTACCTGAACCTCAGTTTGCTCATCTATAAAATGCAAATAATGTCAGTACTCATGTCACAGGTTTGTCGTGAGGATAAACTGATTAAATACATATATCATTTACAACAGTGCCAATTATATAGTAAATTATTAGCTGTTAATATTATTCACCAAGTAGGATACGATTGCAAATGGTTCTCAATTCCTATTAGCAACTCCATGCTTTAAAACTCCCACCATAGGTCTGAAGCAAGCAGCCTTCTTGGATGAGTATCACGGATATCTGCTGAGTAAGACAATTCCATGGTATACCACGACTGATGTTTCTGTTACACTTCCCACAATTCTTCCCACATTTTCATTCTGAAGTAATTCAAACTGCTATGTACCACTATTCTCAGGTGCTGGCTGCAAGTCCATTATAAGAATAATTTTTGAACAGACCACCTCTACTCTAAATGCTGCTACATATCTAGATTAGTAAGCAAGTAGGAATAAAAGTAAAATTTTTAAAAAGTGGTATTTCTGCCAATAAAAATTTTACAGTAGATACTCATCAAAACATCAAAACATGATTTCATATGAAAGTTATAACACATCTTTTTTGTTGACAAAAAGGCCTTGGGTGAGACTCAGTACAGCTATACTTTTATTACTCTGAAATAAATCATATTTATATACTTTCCAAAGTATACAAAAGCCACAAAAGTTGGATTACATCTGTTCATTATTTAATATGCATGGGTGTCACCACCCTCTTCTAAGCCCCCATCAAACATTTAAGACTAAGGACTTAGGAAGTTACTGTGGGCCTTTTCATTTCTTTTGGATCAGCTCCTATCCCACATTATGAAAATACACATTTGAATATACAATAAAATATGGTATCTCTGGATGATTTTACTCTTGTTTTTGCTTCCTATTTTTTTTTTTTTAACAATATAAATTACTTGTGGGGGGAAAAAGTCAACATGTGTTCACTAAATGACTTTAGAAAACATACAAAAGCAAAGTACCTGTAATAGTGATTTAAATTAAAACAATAACCACTACTTACCTACAACCAAGCCACATTCAGGACAGATCATATCACCAGCTCTGTAGTCCTCCACTAAAATTGCATCTGGATGGTTTGGACATGTAACTCTTGGAAGAGCATCCAAACTAAACGGAAAAAAAAAAAAAAGTAAGATTTTGAACATTTTTTCATGTGTACATTTAAAACACATGAAAGTTAAATTTTCAAAGTAAACATCCTCGTTAGGTTATTTTAAATTCTAGCTAGTCATTAGTAGGTAGATTCCACTGGAATTATTTTTATTAGTTACTCGTTTGCAGATATGCAAGGCTTTCAAAACATAAATAGAAAACAAGTGTTTCTTCTCATAATATGTAGGCTACTAAGATTTTAAAAAATCTTGATCAGTTGTAGTAATGACTAGCTGCTGTAATAAGCTGACATACATATAACCATCCAGCCTGTGCCCTCTGCCACTTTTTTCTCTAGTCAGAGAATAAAGTTCAAGCCTGTATTTTTCTACTTGTTAGTTACCTAAGTATCACTTTTAAAATAGTACACTGAACGCAAAAGGTATATAAATGAAGGATGGTAGATGTGGCTCTGCTAAACTTAAGATCTGATGATTTCACTTAGTCCAGAATTGGATTTTTCAGCATTCAAGAAATGGATTCAAAAGCTACTTTATAATCTACTTATAATATTAATAATTTGCTCAATCATTTTATTTTGAATAATAAAGCATTTTGGGGAAGACACATTAATCTTAAATGACCTGATAAAATCAGCTTTAAAAGCAACAAAGATATTTAATGTAGATTTAATAATTATTTCTGGGGGTATTGACCTTAACAATCACAAAAGCTTGGTATCACTGCAAGTAAGCGCTTTTTAAAAATCCATTTGAAGTATATAGTAAATTAGGTTAGGTTATAGCCATCACATACATCTTAAAGACAAGATCAACTATATTTATAGTACGTAAAGAGGTATTTATGGTTTCGGATAAAGTTTTTCATGCTAGCAAATACAATTTGAAATGGTTCTTCTCAATTTAGAAGGTAGATCTACTGGAAAACTGATGAAATAATCCATATCCCCCAAATGTATGTAGTCAATTTAGTCAGAACATATCTTGGATCTTCTCATTAGGAAAATGGGAAAAGAGAATTGCTTTATTCATGTTTATTCCATAAATTCCTGTCAGGAAAATATTTTAATAAATTATGACATAATTAAGCAGTTGGTATAAACTATAAAAAACTATGTTGAAATAAAGGAAAATGTTAGCAAAGAAACAGTAATTACAAATTAGTAAAACAGGAAGCCATATGTAACACAGCATCCAAGTGACTGATCAATATTTTTGCACTATTGAAAAGTAGATAGAAAACTCGGGTGGAGGGGAGAGAGAGGGGTGTGTGTGTGTGTAAAAGACATGGAAACATTTCAAGATTTACTAAGTGAAGAGTATGGTAGGAATTCTATACAACACTTAAAAAGTATGAACTAGTTATATAGAGTAACATGGATGAATCTCAAACTGATGACCAACAGAAACTAGACAGTGGAATATATATGCCACTTATGTCAACTTTAAATCAGGCAAAACAAATCTATGGTGTAAGAAGTCAGGATATGATTTTCTTTGGGAAGGGGTAATGACTGAAGATACAAAGGTGGCTTTGCTAGTGTCTTACCTAGTGCTAGTGGTATTTGATTTTTTGACCTGAATGGTAGATATATATGTGTGTATATACATATACACGCTCACTTTGTAATTGAGCTGTGCATTTAAAATCAGTGTGGTAACTTCATAAAAAAGGTAAAAAAAAAAAAAGTAGTGGACAGGGTTTATATTAGGCCACTTTTTTGGGGGGGAGGTTAGAGCCACATGTATATGTTTGTTAAAGTATAATCACTAGGAAAACACTAAGAAACTGGCAACAACTGCTGATTTGGGGAGAATTAGATGGCTAGGAACTAGGAAAGAAGGGATACTACTTTTCATTGCATAATCTTTTGTACTTTTCCTTTTGTACTATTAGTGTATGTTACTTACCAAAATAAAATAAAATCATCTAAAGTAGTAAAATTTTAATCAAATTAGCCACATATATAAAAGAGGAACAACATGAATGGGGGTGGTGGAAGTAGTTATGAAGAGAAACAATAGGGAAGGAATGGAGAAAACAACCAACGATGACATTAAAACAATATAGACTACCTAAGGTGCCAAATAAGCGCAAACACCATTTTATAGCTATCATTTATCAGGTACCTACTATGTGTTTAGTGCTATACATTTATTATTCTCAATCTCCAGAACAATCCTGCAAGACAAGCCTTATTTCCGTTTTAAAGATTATGCTCAGAGAATGATTTGTCTGAAGTCATGAACTAATAAGAGGCAGAGCTCAGATCTGAACCCAGAACATTTGTGCTGTTCTGTCAGAACAACAGGCAGTTTCATCGGCTAGTAAGTATACATCTTCCTCAGGAAAAAAATGCTAAAGGTAGAAATACTGCATTTACTTTTCTTTGTTCTCACTGGTAAAAACACTTGAGAGAGATATAGCTGCAATGACATAAAAATTTCAGAGCTGGATGTATCTAGAAAAAATTTATTTGAAACTTTTTAAAAAAAAATAAGGCAAAGAAAGGGTATTCGTTGGGTAAAAAAAAAAAAAATCTATCCAGTAAATTTACTATATGTACTATTTAACTACTGAAACTTAACAAATAAAATTTCTTATTTATTATATGCAAAAGCTGTGCCTAAATATAACCATATTTACCTTCCATACCTACTGCCATGAGAGAATTTAAGTTGTATTTGGGTGATTTGAGAAGGCTTAAGTTTTCCATTTACTTATAAGGAAGCCTTACCTGACACAACCACACCCATACAGAATGATTTGAGTATTCAATCACACAATCAGAATCAGTAAACAAGAGTGTCATTGGCTTTAAGAGTTATTTCCAAACAGGACATTAACTAAAGCTGCCCACCCCCAATTTTTTTTTTTTCTTCACCATAAAATGGTAAGTTTTGGCAGTTACCAGAAAGGGCTTACTATTTTGTGAAAATGACTTTGGTGAAATTCATCAATTCTATAAATGATAATACGTTCAGAAAAATTGTGCCAGAGTTGCCTCCCAGAAGCTGTAGAATTAATTTGAAACTTTCTATACAGTATGAGCTAACTAGAAGCCAACTGTCGAAAAATCAACATTGCATGACTCAGTTTACACTTATGCAAAAATACTTATACCTCATAGTGTAGTGAGAGATATAATTAGGGTCTGCAAGCATTTTTCAGGTCACAAGATTAAAGCCTGTCTCTGAAGGCACTGCATACATTTCCTTATATATGAGTACATTTTAAAATATATATTAAAGAGCGACTTCCCAGCATATATGACTTAATTTTCTGCAGGAAAGATTTTCTTTAGGAGTAGGCACAACATTTGTAAAGAAATCCTTCACCAGGGAACTAATCAACTCTTCCGATGTGCTCAAGCTTCCACTTCAGAGGGCCGCTGCGATGGCAACCAGTTTCCATCCGGCTTACTAATGCTGACGTTCCCAACTTTCTAGCTGTCATATTGATAGGGACCCGAACTAATGGTTTCCCGCTCCTTCGGAAAAAAGAAATTATGGACCCTCGGGCTATTCGATATTCGGGCCATAGATGGAAAAATCACCGTGGAAAAAATTAACTGAAAAACAAGGTAGAAATATTAGCAAAAGATGGGAGGCCAGGAGCTGGGGACAGAGGAGCCCACCGGGGCCCACACAGGGTGGTGCCTGGACGAAAAGGCGACCTAGGTCGCTGGGGCAGTAACGCCGACACCTCGGTACCGCCGGCGACACCCCCTGACAGTCCTGCCGTCTGCAACTGCCTTTGTCCGGGCCGGCCAGCCAGTCTCTCCGCTTCTCTCGTTCCTCCGGGGCGCTCTGCTCCACACGGCTGCCCCGGCGGCCGCCTAGAGACCCCCGGCGCTCGCCGCCCGCCCCTCACCTAGCCGGGCTCGGCCTCACATACTAACCGGCTGGTAGACGCCATCTTCGCAGCCACTGCGGTTCCAGCAACAAGCGACAACAGCTGCGACGAAAACAGGAAGAGATTGTGGCGGTAAGACGCTCAGACACCGGCTTTTATAGGCGAATTGCCTGCGCAGTCGTAATAGGGAGCGGCTACGGGTCGGGAGAAAGGCCAAGAATAGTGAGATCACATACGCCACGTGCTTTGCTTTTTCTTATTTTCTTATTGTGTTTCTGTAATTTGCTATGTTGCTGGCTGAGTCAATATAACTACCAGGATAAGTCTGAAGGGAACCCAGCAAACAGGCTACACCAGAGCTACTCTCAATTTGAATGATTTAAAACAAAAAGAAAACCCTGGCTTCGTGGTGGGGGCAAAGCCCACGTCCCTGAGGTCTAGCCACCCCTTCTCCCCTCTCACCACTCCTATTCCCCAGTCAGTTACTCCCCTTTGAGCTCAGTTCTTACTTCCCCCAAGGGGTGAATCTTTCTTACTAAAGAATTTGGAATAAAAAGAGAAATTCACTTAGGTCATCCAGAACAGTTGTCAATTCAGGCTCTGTCATCAGCTAGCATGCTGTGCCTTAGGCACCTCCTTTAACTCATCAGTGCAAGGGGTAATAGCATCTGCCTTGCATACCCTTTTAGAATTGGCAGGAGATGAAACAAAACCATGTGAGAGCACTGTGTGCACGAGAGGCACGAAGATGTGAGGCCTGCCCAGATCTTTTTTTTTTTTTTTCACGGCCTTTGCAAATTTGGCTGATAGCTAAGTACAGAGAACTTGTTAGAGTGTATAGATACTGCAGAAGGTCCCTAGATTTATTCATTAGGGAAACCAATGTCAAAATAGTAATAATAACAAAAAGAACAACACTTTGCTGAAAACAAATCAATCTTGACAATGTGGGGATTGGAAGAGAGAGAGTGTTCCATGGTTTCTATGGGAATGAGAACTCAGAATATAGTGACTGTTTTGTTCATTTGGCAATGGGACTTAAAAGCCACTGAGCACAGCATTGTTTTCTTGAGAAGGTGGGAGCTGCTAGCCTCTTTAGAAAGAACAAGGAGTGTGAAAGGCAGGAATTTAGAAACTGAAATCTAGATGGGGATGAGGGAGGATGATTTCTTTCTTTTTTTTTTTTTTTTGGTCTTCCGTAATTTAAAAACTTGATTATATTCTTGTGGGTTTTTTTTCCTCCCTTAATATTTGGGAAAGTTTCAAAAATGCCAACCCATTTCAGCTGTGCCACATGCAACCAGGAAAGGGCTTGGAGGTGTTCCAACCCAATCCTGTGGAGGTTTCATGGTAGAGCATCTTAGCTTGGAAGAAGAAGAGGAGGAGAGGGCAGCTAGACATCTCTTGAGGATCAAGAACAAGGATCCGGCACCTAGTGGATTCCTGGTTGGAATTCAATAACGTTTATTGAAGGAAGAAATTGAAACTCCAGAGGAAGGAGGCAGAGAGACTGGTTAAATTACTCCGGCCCCACCTGGAGAGCTTCTGATCTGTCATAACCTTGTAAAGATTTCTTTTATATTAAAATAAAGGCAGCTTAAGTAAGCCATTCCTTTTCTTTTGTTAGTATAGCATTGACAATTTATGAAGCATTTAAATCAGTATTATCCCATTTAATCTTTATTTCTGATCCTGAGATTAACACACACACATACACACGCAGCTGGGTTTTATCAGCTAAGAATCAATGACCTAGACTAGCATTTACTATAACTTCTAGTATATATCATCATTTTTATTTAAATCAATTACATAAATTAAGATATTTTAAATAAATTGTTTAGATTAACTCATCTTTTTTAACTTAGAAATTTATTTGAAAAGTTTATATCTCCAATGTGAAATCACAAATTGATGTGCTAGTTATAGTTCCTCTAAAGTATTACATGCTTTACATGCCTAGTAAATGATTTAAAAAATACTCGTGACTACCTAGATGTATCTTTTTAAAAAAAATAACTTTATTGAGATATAATTACATAGCATAAAATTCACCTGTTTAAAATTCAATGATTTTTAGCAATTTTACTGGGTTGTACAACCATCCCCACAATCCACTTGTAGCACATTTCCATCATCCCAGTAAGATCATTCACACCCATTTACAGTAAATGCCCGTTTCACTCCTAGCCTCCGAACTACTCATCTACTTTCCGTCTCTATAGGTTTGCCTTTTCTGAACTTTTTATATAAATGGAATCATATGTTGTCTTTTGTGTCAGGATTTTTTCACCTGTCGTGATATTTCGGAGATTCATTAAATTTATCTTATGGTCTCACTTTTGGAAATATCAATATATAAGTGTCTATTGCAGAAGTGACTGGATGTCTGGATGGTGATGTTGGGGAAAATGGCAAATTCCTTAACTTAAGCAAGGTTTGACAAATATTTGGAAATTATAAGACATAGTCTGCTGGACTAGGAAGAAAAGGATTTGGTGGACTGTATGACCAGATCTGACTGGACTTTTTTGGAGATGGAATTAGACTCCTAGAATTTTAGACAAGCCTCATGTGCGTGGTAGCTACTGGGCCATATGTATTATTTTTATCAACATCAGGGTTTTTTAAAAATTTTCAGATTTTATCATGTATGAAAATGTTCAAACACAAAAAATTAGAGAGAACATTATAATGAATCCCCATAATTCTTGTCATCTGATTAAACAATTATCAAGATTTTGCCACATTTATTTCATGTATTTTTCTTTTTATTTCTTCCTGCACGATCACATTTTAAAATAAATCCCATCTGTTACCCAAACCCATACATAGTGTACGTTTCTAAAAAATATGGACTTTTTAACCTTTCTTACATAGCAATATAATAACTTACTAAATTATCAATATCACACCAAGTTTTCAGCTGGCAATTTTCCTGGTCCTGCTCTTGATGATTTGATTTCACCAGGCGGAAGAGTAAGGCCCTGCTGACATTGAGGCAGTTCACACACTCTAGCAGCAACAAGCTCTGGAAGCCACATTTCACACTTGCAATATGCAGAAATACCCCTAGCCCCTATTTGCCCCTCTGTAGTATTATGAGAGTGCCTGCATTGTAGGCCCAGAGGCAAAGGGACTGGGGGTGCAGCTGAGCATTGTAAAATCTGGAGGTCAGTGTAGATTGCTCATTTGGAAGTTGGCTTTCTGATGCCTAGATCTAATTTTTTCTCTTTCTTTTTTTCTGAGTAGAATAAATCTCTAACATAGAGGTTTTACAATGCAAGTTTCTAGGGTCTTATTCTTAAAAATAGGAGAGTATAACTACAGTCTCCTATTTTTATGAATAAATAAGAATAATCACTCTTCATACCTCTAATGTGTTATAGTAGAAACTTGGTGGCAGAGGCCCAGAGAGTGAAAAGAGGCCTCTGCAGGAGCTGCAAGAACTATTAAGTCATTAGATATGAAATGTCTGATTTTTTTTTTTTTTTGAGACAGAGTCTCACTCTGTTGCCTGGGTGAGTGCCGTGGGGACAGCCTAGCTCACAGCAACCTCAAACTCCTGGGCTCCAGCGATCCTCCTGCCTCAGCCTCCTGAGTAGCTGGGACTACAGGCATGAGCCACCATGCCCGGATAATTTTTCTATTTTTAGTAGAGACGGGGTCTCACTCTTGCTCAGGCTGATCTTGAACTCCTGAGCTCAACCTATCTTCCCGCCTCGGCCTCCCAGAGTGCTAGAATTACAGGTGTGAGCTATCATGCCCAGCCGAAATGTCTGATTTTAAAGATTTTGAGTTAAAAGTTTAGTTTATTATGTCTCAAACAAGAAGCAGTACAATTAATCAAAGCGTGTGCCTAAGCTATCATCACAGTTTTGCCATCTTAATAGTGCTTGCTTATGCCAGCAGCAAAGAAGCCTGGAGAGTGAGTGACAATGAAATTGCAAAAAGCCTTTTCCACAGCTTGTCAAGAATTGAACATTTTTCCTTGCAAGAAGTGGTCCGAAGCCTAGAAGAAGTTGGTGCAAGGTCTGGTGAATATGGTGGATGACAGAGAGTTTCCAAGTTCAGCTTTGGTAGTTTGAGCAGTATTGTTTTTTGCAACATGTGGTCTTGCAAGAGGATTGGCCTGTCTCTATTGACCAATCTTGGCTGCTTAATTGCAATTACTCTCATCATTTCATCTAATTGGTTGCAGTAGACAGCTGATGTCATTGATTTACCAGGTTTCATGAAGCTGTAGTGGCTAATACCAGCGCTGGACCACCAAACAAACGCCATTAGCTTTCCTGAATGAATATTCGATTTTGGACTGTGTTTTGGCACTTTATCTTTATCCAACCATTGTGCCGAATGCTTGAGATTGTCAAAAAGAATCCATTTCTCATCACCCATAACAATGCGGTGTAGAAATGATTCACCTTCATGTCGTGACAGCAAAGAAAGGCAAACTTTGAGAAGATTTCTCTTCTGATGCTCATTTAATTCATGCAGTAACCATCTATACAGCTTCTTTGCCTACCAAATTTGTTTTAAATGGTCCAATATTGTTGAAATAGGAACATCAAACCTTGCTGCTAATTCCTGCATAGATTAAGATGCAGCTTTCAGCTCATCATTATCCACCTTGGTCTCAGGTCACCCACGTGGCTCATTTTCAAGAACAAAATCACAGAAGGGAACTTCTCAAACTATCGACATAGTGGGCATTCATTAGCCACATCCTTCCCAAACACTTTGTTGATATTTCCAGCTGTCTGCCCTGCACTGGTTCCACGATGGAACTCACATTAAAAAATAACACAAACTTTTTGCTTATCCATTGTTTCACAAAAATTTTTCCAAAAAAAAAAATTGGAAAGATAATCACAAGCCAAAACATCTGTGTGAAAGAATGAGGAAGGACCTTCACAATAAAAATAAAACAAGAAGTATCAAAGAGAAATGTCAGAGATATCAACTGTCAAACTTAGTACTTAAGGAAATCGGACATTTCATACTTAACTGATAGTTGAGTTCGTCAAAGTAGGCTTGAGGTCCTCACATTCATTCTCTTACCTACCTACTGACACGGAACTTCAGACCTCTCCTTTTTACTTAAGGAAAATCCTTAAGCCTTATCTTGTCAGGCAAGTATTATTTCTCCTTCTAAAGGCTTAGAGAGGTTGACTAAGTAAATTTCCCAGAGTCACACAGTAAGTTTAGTGGTAGAATTCACAGCCAGAAATAACTGACTCTCAAATTTTCCCACTTCTATGCATGCATACTATCTGTTACTGCAAAACTGTATTTTTAGGCCCAAATTAACTGTGCTGTGGGAAATACAGATATTTGTAGACATGTTCACTATCTTTTTGATTCCTTAATAAGGGCTATAAAGCTTTATTTAAATTTAGGTGGAAGTAGTAATAAAAACTAGAAATCATGATATTAGGAATAGTAGCAATACCTCGTATAGTACTTATTATATTCCAGGTACTATTTTAAAGCTTTGCGTAGATTAACTCATATAATCTTTGCAACAATTCTACGAGTTGAGTGCTATTATTGTCCCCATTTCATAGATGGAGAAATTGAGGTACTAAATGGTTAAGTAACTAGCCTGAAGTCATATAGCTAGTAAATGGCAGAGCTGGGATTGGAACCCTGGCAAATTGGCTCGAAAATCTATGAAGTATGCCTCTTAATATCAACTTAATATACAGAAATATAGATTTACAGATTTTAAGATCAGTAAATGGATTCGACAAGCAGGGTAACTGCAGCAATCACTATTGGTTTTATGGGGCAGCTGTAATCTAAAATATGCTAGCCACTTGTCTGCACAAGGACACTTGTGTTTGTCAGATCATGTGCTACCTAAACTGAAAAGCACCTGGCTCATATCCCACTGCTAATGTACTTGTATATGTGATCCTGAATTTAACTGTTCTATTTGTTTATTGATTTATTTAAAATTCTGGTTCCCAAGTATTGGCAGCTTGTCCTCCATTTGAGAATAAATCCAGCTTTTTCACTAGGAAAAGCCAGCAGATTTCCAAGTGCTGGCTTTTTTGATAAAAACAAAACATGAGAAAATAAACAACCTTCAAGGGGTTCACATTAATAGCTTTGAGTTTTAAAATTAATATTTCTTTTCAAAAAGATAACATTTTGCATTAAGTATGTGACTTCAAAAGTTTTGCCACACTATTTAGTGTTGTCTTACTCTATGTCTTGAAGATAATATTTTTCCAAAGTAACAACTTTCTCATTTTACATAAAAAACATGGGAAAATTGAATGATGAAGGAGACTATAATTTTCTAAAAATGTTTTTGAGTACATTTATTTCAGTCTAGATAAGGTTTGCCTTTAAAGTCCTATTAATCAAGTGCTCTGATAAGCTACTGGGAGAAAATGAAAAGGTGGAACATGTTCATATTCATGTGACCTGTTACTTGATACTGTTTTAAAGACCGAATTTTAGCATTTGATTTTTATTGCTTCCACGAAAATCACAAGATAAAAAGCCTTTTTGTGCAAAGTGAGTACCTATTTGCAAATTATCTCATATTATTTGAATTTTAAATTAAAACTCTGAAAGTGTTAAATATTAATTGTAAAATATGGCCATGTGGTGAGAATACAAAACTGCTTCTCTCATTACTGTCATGTATTGCTCACAGTATTATAAACTGACACAACCCTTGTAGAAAGCAATTTGGCAATACTCCAAAAATGATTTAGCTGTTAAAACCTCTTGAACCAGTAATCCCACTTCTGAGAACTGGAGTAAGGAAGTAATCTAAAATGTGGGATACTATGTACCTGAAGACGCCCATTGCAATGTTATTTATAATAGAAAATTGAAAGCAAGAAATGCTAAAAATAGAAAACTTATAACTTTAATTTTAATGTTATAAAACAGGAGGCAACCTTTATATCTGAAGTAAGGGAAAGGTATACGAAAGGTCCCTAATGTCTTAGTGCAATATAAGTGTTGAAAGCAACCTATGTACGGAGGACCTTTCTAAGCAATGTTTTCCCAAGGCTGATTCTGTTGTTTCAGGTGCTTGAAAGTAAACTACAGTGAGCTTACTGAGGGCTGAAATATCCTAATTTTTACTTTGGACCTTTGCGACACTTTTGTGACAGCAGACACTCAATAAATATTGCTTTGTGTGATTTATTGGTGCATTGAATGAAAGAATGTATTTACAAACATCAACATTCAGACCATTCTTCAAAATAATTAAGCCAAATTACTGAATTTTACCAAGTTTTCCCCATTACAGCTAGCTTTGTCTTTTTTGTCTTTTTCCTTAGTATTTTCTTTCTTCTAAAAAATTTTCTATCATACTTGCTTATTCTCATTATTTTCTGACCTTTCCTACTTAGGATTTTGCTCTTTCATATTAACAAGATGAAAAGATCTTGCCCCACACTTTGATGAGGTTAAACATTTGCCACCCATTGTCCTACCACTGATCTTAGCCACATGGGTAGTATCTGCTACATGTCTCATGTTCAGACATCATGAGAGTCCAAGCTATTATTAGTAGTATTATTATTATCTAAGCATTAACAATGTACTCACTACTAAACCAAGTCTCTTAATGAGTACATTGAATGACATAAGCAATTCCCCTATATAGCTTAATAAAGGTGGCATTTGGTTCACTTCCAATTACAAAGGGACTTTTATTGGGTTGGGTTTTTTCAAGTTAAAAAAATTAAAGTTGACTGGAATGTAACTTTTTTCTTAAAACCACAAAACCCACAATGTGTTAGCCATCTTCCACTGATTTAAATGACTTTATTCTATGGCATTTGCACCAAGATGTAGTATAAAAGCTGCATAAAAGTCCATGCCACTTTTTGCATTCATCAGTTCTGATCCAGTATTTGACCATAAAAGCTACTTTTATAGCACTCTCATCAAATGCTCACTCTAAATGTGTCTGTGGATTATCATATTTACTCTTCCAGTTATCCAGTTGTCTTAAACTCTGGCTGTAGTCTTACATTATCGTCTATTTTGCAACTAAGGGGTAGGTTTATATATTTCTGCTTTCCTGTCATGTGGAAGCTAATGCTAAAAAAACTATTTTCCCCAAACCCATGATCAATAGTAGTTTACAACAGAGATGCTGAGAATTCCCCACTAAGGTAAATAGTCACCAATCTCTACATATAAAATAACTAGACATATTTGGTTCTTTCAGAGTTTCATAAAATTGTTTCAGAGTAATGTGATATGAAGTATACTTCAAGATAATGAAACTTTAGTTTTGTCTTACTTTCAAACAACTAAACTACATGATAGATCCTACCTTTGAGTACTTTTACTTGCAACTTAAAAGTATTTGGATTTATTCATATGGAAATATACTCTTCCACTTAATTTATTATAAGGAAAGAGAAAGTCTATATGACTTCTTAAGATCTTTCGAGTATTGTGGACAGCTACTTCCATTTCCTGAACAAAAGGCTACACCAGAAAACAGCAATGGGACATCAGTGCTGTATCCACACAGGTGGTCATTCAGTTCCTCCAACTTCTCAAACTCCTCCCCACCTTAGCATCTGGGCCAGAAGAAGGTGATGTTTACAGCACAAGTGACACTACCATTGTTGCAATTGTATAAGAAAGCACAGGACCTGCCAGTGTTTTTTTTTTTGTTTTTTTTTTTTTTTGAGACAGAGTCTCGCTCTGTCACCCTGGCTAGAGTGCAGTGGCATCAACATAGCTCATTGCAACCTCAAACTCTTGGGCTCGAGAGATCCTCCTGCCTCAGCCTCTCGAGTAGCTGGGACTACAGGCCTGCATGCACCACATATCCAGCTAATTTTTCTAATTTTAGTAGAGATGGGGGTCTTGCTTTTGCTCAGGCTGGTCTCAAACTCCTGAGCTCAAGCAATCCTTCTGCCTCAGCCTCCCAGAGTGCTAGGATTACAGGAGTGAACCACCACGCCTGGCCATTTAACAACTTTTTAACAAAATTTTTATTTGGGGATATTTAAATTATTTAAAATTTTAGAAACAATAAAAACTGTATTAATATTTTTAAATGGCCTAATATCTAATTTACACAATTCAAAATCATATTAAATGCATCCATATTGTACCCATGGATTTTAATCTATTAATGCATTTTTAAAAAAATATATTTTTAATTATTATGGGTGTATCATAATTGTATGCATTTATAGGGTACATGTGATTTTTTGATACAATATAAATTAATCAAATCAGGGTAATTGGGGTATCCATTGCCTCAGGTATTTATCATTCCTTTGTGTTATAACATTCCAATTCTACTCCTTTATTTTAAAGTATACCCTTTATTGTTGATCATAGTCACTTTGTTGTGCTATCAAGTATTGTTCATTCTAACTATCTAACTACATTTTTGCACCCATTAACCATCCCCCCTCTATCTCCCCCTCCCTGCTACCCTTCCCAGCCTCTGGTAATTGTCATTCTACTTTATATCTCCATGAGGACAATTGTTCTTAATATTTAGCTCCCAAATATGAATGAGAACATGTGAGCCTTGTCTTTCTGTGCTTGGCTTTTTTCACTTAATGTGATGTTCTCCATTTTCATCCATGTTGTTGCAAATGGCAAGATTTCATTCTTGTAGCTATATGATATTCCATCATGTATATGTACCATAATTTCTTTATCCATTTATCTGTTGATACACATTTAGGTTGATTCCAAATCTTGGCTATTGTGAATAGTGTTGCAATAAACATGGGAGTGCAGGTATCTCCTCGATATACTAAATTTCCTTCCTTTGGTTATATACCTAGCACTGGGATTGGTGGGTCACATGGTTGTTCTATTTTCAGTGTCTTAAACAACTGCCATGCTGTTTTACATAGTGGTTGCGCTAATTTACATTCCCACCAACAGTGTATGAGGGTTCCCCTTTCTCCACATTCTCACCAGTGTTTGTCATTGCCTGCCTTTTTGATAAAAGCCATTTTAACTGGGGTGAGATGGTATTTCATTGTAGTTTTGATTTGCATTTCTCTGATGACTAATGATGTTGAGCATTTTTTCATAAACCTGTTGGCCATTTGTATGTCTTCTTTTGAGAAATGTCTATTCAGAACCTTTGCCCATTTAAAAATCAGATTATTTGATTTTTTTCCTATTGAGTTATTGGAGCTCCTTATCTATTCTAGTTATTAGTCCCTTGTCAGAAAGGTAGTTTGCAAATATTTTCTCCCATTCTGTGGATTGTCTCTTCCTTTTGTTGATTGTTTTTTTTTTTTCCTATGCAGAAGCATTTTAGCTTGATGTAATCCCATTTGTCCAATTTTGTTTTGGTTGCTTATGCTTTGGGGGTATTACTCAAGAAGTCCTTGCCCAGACCAATATCCTGACTTGTTTCCCCAATGTTTTCTTTTGGTAGTTTCATAGTTTCAGGTCTTACATTTAAGTTTTTAATCCATTTTGATTTTATTTTTGTATTAATATATGGTGAGATATAAGGGTCTAGTTTAATTCTTCTGCAAATGGATATCCAGTTTTCCCATCACCATTTATTGAAGAGACTGTCCTTTCCCCACTGTATGTTCTTGGCGATTTTGTCAAAGGTAAGTTCACTATAGATGTGTAGACTTATTTCTGGGTTCTCTATTCCATTCCATTGGTCTATGTGTCTGTTTTTATGTCAGTACCATGCTGTTTGGTTACTATAGCTCTTTAATATAATTGGAAGTCAGGTAATGAGATTCCTCCAGTTTTGTTCTTTTTGCTTAGGATGGATTTGGCTATTTTGGGTTCTCTGTGGTTCCATATAAATTTTAGGATTATTTTTTCTATTTCTGTAAACAATTTCAATGGTATTTTGATGGGGATTGCATTGAATATGTACATTGCTTTGGGTAGTATGGACATTTTAACAATATTGATTCTTCCAATCCCTAAGCATGGAATATCTTTCCATTTTTTTTGTGTGTCCTTTGCAATTTCTTTCATCAATGTCTTAGAATTTTCATTATAGAGATCTTTCACTTCTTTGGTTAAGTTTATTCTTAGGTATTTTATTTTATTTGTAGCTATTGTAAATGGGAGTACTTTCTTGGTTTCTTTTTCAGATTGTTTACTATTGATATATAGAAATGCTACTGGCCGGGCGCGGTGGCTCACGCCTGTAATCCTAGCTCTCTGGGAGGCCAAGGTGGGCGGATTGTTTGAGCTCAGGAGTTCGAAACCAGCCTGAGCAAGAGCGAGACCCCGTCTCTACTGAAAATAGAAAGAAATTGATTGGACAACTAAAAATATATAGAAAAAATTAGCCGGCATGGTGGTGCATGCCTGTAGTCCCAGCTACTCGGTAGGCTGAGGCAGTAGGATCACTTGAGCCCAGGAGTGTAAGGTTGCTGTGAGCTAGGCTGATGCCATGGCACTCTATCCCGGGCAAAAGAGTGAGACTCTGTCTCAAAAAAAAAAAAAAAAAAAAAGAAATGCTACTAATTTTTGTAGTTGATTTTGTATCCTGAAACTTTACTGAATTTGTGTATCAGTTCTCATAGTTTTTTTGTGGAGTCTTTAAGTTTATCTAGATATAAAGCCATATCATCTACAAACAAGGATAATTTGACTTCTTCCTTTCCAATTGGGATGCCCTTTATTTCTTTCTCTTTTCGGATTGCTCTAGCTAGAACTTCCAATATTACGTTGAATAACAATGATTGAACATCCTTCTCTTGTTCCAGATCTTAGAGGAAAGGCTTTCGGTTTTCCCCCATGTAATATGATACCAGCTGTGGGTCTGTCACATGGTTTTTATTGGGTTGAGGTAAGTTCCTACTATACTCACTTTTTGAGAGTTTTTATCGTGAAGAGATGTTGAATTTTATCGAATCTTTTTTCAGCATCAATTAAAACAATCATATGGTTTTTATTCTTCATTCTTTTGCTATCATGTACCACATTGATAGATTTGCATATGTTGAAACAACATTGCATCCAGGGATGAATCTCACTTGATCATGACGAATAATCTTTTTAATGTATTGTTGAATTCAGTTTGTTAGTATTTGGTTGAGGATTTTTGCATCTATATTCATCAGAGATAATGGCCTATGGTTTTCTTTTTTTGTCGTGTCTGTCTGGTTTTGGTATCAGCGTGATATAGGCCTGTAGAATGAGCCTGGGAGTATTTCCCTCCTCCTTGATTTTTGGGAATAGTTTAAGTAGGATTGGTATTAATTCTTCTTTGAATACTTGGTAGAATTCAGCAGTGAAGCCATCGGGTCCTGGGTTTTATGTTGACGGGAGACTTTATTACTGCTTCTGTCTTGTTACATGTTATTGGTTTATTCAGGTTTTGGATTTCTTCCTGGTTCATTCTTGGTAGGTTGTATGTGTCTAGGAATTTATGCATTTCTTCTAGATTTTCCAATTTATTGGCATATAGTTGTTCTCTACTAATCCTTTGAATTTCTGCAGCATCAGTTGTAATGTCTCCTTTTTTCATGTCTGGTTTATTTATTTGGGTCTTCTCTCTTTTTTTTCTTAGTCTGACTAAAGGTTTGTCAATTTTGCTTATCTTTTCAAAAAATCAACTTTTTGTTTTGTTAATGTTTTGGTTTTAATTTCATTTATTTCTGCTATGATCTTTATTATTTTTTTCTTCTACCAATTTTAGGTTTGGTTTGTTCTTGTTTTTCTAATTCTTTGAGATGCATCATTAGGTTGTTTATCGAAGCTTTTTACTTTTTTGATGTAGGCACTTATTGCTATAAGCTTTCCTGCTATTACTGCTTTTACTGTATCCCATACGTTTTGATATGTTGTGTTTTCATTTTCATTTGTTTCAAGAAATTTTAAAATTTCCTTCTTAATCTCTTCATTCACCCACTGGTCATTCAGGAGCATATTGTTTAATTTCCATATGTGTGTATAGTTTCAAATGCTCCTCTTGTTATTGATTTCTAGTTTTATTCCATTGTGGTCAGAGAAAATACTTGGTAGGATTTCAATTTTTTGAATTTTTAAGGTTTGTTTTATGGACTAACATATGGTCTATCTTTAAGAATGACTCACGAGCTGAGGAAAAGAATGTGTATTCTGCAGCTGTTGGATGAAACATTCTGTAAATATCTATTTGGTTCATTTGGTCTATAGTGCAGATTAAGCTCAATGTTTCTTTGTTGATTTTCCATAAGGATCATCTGTCAAATGATGAAAGTGTGGCGTTGCGGTCTCCAGCAATTATTGTATTGAGGTCTATCTCTCTCTTTATCTGTGATAATATTTGCTTCATATATTAACGTTTGGATGCTCCAGTGTTATGTGCATATATATTAATATTTAGAATTATTATATCCTCTTGCAGAATTGGCCATTTTATCATAATGACCTCTTTGCTTTTTGTCTTGATATCTATTGTATCTGATAGAACTATAACTACTCCTGTTCTTTTTTGGTTTCCATTTGCATGGAATATCTTTTTCCATCCCTTTATTTTCAGTCTGTGTGTGTTTTTATAGGTGAAGTGGGCTTCTTGCAGACAACATATTGTTGGCTCTTGCCTTTTTTTTAATCCATTCAGCCACTCTATGTCCTTTGAAAAGTTCACATTCAATGTTATTATGGATAGGTAAGGACTTACTACTGCCATGTTATTTGATTTCTGGTTGTTTTGTGGCTGTCTCTTCCTTCCTTCCAGTCTTCCTTTGTTAAAAATGATTTTCTCTGTTAGTGTGTTTTAACTTTTTGCTTTTTATTTTTTTGTGTATCTGTTGTAGGTTTTTTGATTTGAGGTTACCATGATGTTTGCAAAAAAAAATTTATTACCAGTTATTTTAAATATATGACAACTCAGCTTACAAACAGATAATAGACAAGCAAAGAGAAATCTAACAAAATTTCTACCCTTTAACTTCACTCCCTGTTTTCTGGTGTTGATGAAATCCCTCAGCTTTTGTTTGTCTGGGAAAGTCTTTATTTCTCCTTCATGTTTGAGGGATATTTTTGCAGGATATAATATTCTAGGTTTAAGGTTTTATTCCTTCAGCACTCTGAATATGTCATGCCACTCTCTCCTGGCTTGTAAAGCTTCCACTGAGAAGTCTGTTGCCAGACAATTTGGAGCTCTTTTATGTGTTATTTTTTTTCTTTTTTCTTGCTTCCCTTAGGAGCTTTTCTTTATCTGTGACCTTTGGGAGCGTGATTATTAAATGAGGTAGTCTTGTTTGAACTAAATCTGCTTGCTCTATGACCTTGTACCTGAATATTGATAACATTCTCTAGATTAGGAAAGTTCTCTGTTATCATTTCTGTGAATAAACTTTCTATTCCAATCTCCCTATCTCCTCTTTAAGGCTAAAAACTCTTAGATTTGCCCTTTTGAAGCTATTTTCTGGATATTGTAGGCATGCTTCATTCTTTGTTCTTTTTTCTATTCTGTGTATTTTTAAATAGCCTGTCTTGAAGCTCACTAATTTTCTTCTGTTTGATCAATTCTGCTGTTGAGAGACTCTGACACATTTCTGTTTGTCAATTGAAACCTCCAGAATTTCTGCTCGATTTTTTAATTGTTATTTCAATCTCTTTGTTAAATTTCTCTGATAGGCTTTTGAATTCCTTGTCTGTGTTGTCTTGATGTTCATTGAGTTTCTTTATGATAGCTGTTTTGAATTTTTTGTCTAAAAGGTCACATATCTCTATCACTCTGGAATTGGTCATTGGTACCTTATTTAGTTCATTTGGTGAGGTCATATTTTCCTGGATGTTCTTGATGCTTATGGGTGTTTGTCAATGTTTGGGCATTGAAGAGTTAGGTATTTATTTTAATCTTTGAAGTCTGGGCTTGTTCGAACCCATCCTTCTTGAGAAGGCTTTCCAGATATTCAAAGAGAATTGAGTACTATGATCTACATCTTTGTTTACTATAGCTGTATCATCACTGGGGGTGTCCCAAGCCCAATAATGCTGTGACTCTTTCAGACTCCTGGTGATACTGCCTTGGTGGACCTGGGTAAGATGTGGGAGAATTTCCTGGATTACCAGGCAAAGTCTCTCACTCTCTGTGCTGGGCAGTTGGAGCTGGTGGAGGAGTGATGTGGGGACTTCCTCATGGCCAATGTGGCTAAGACTACACCAAACCACACCGGAAGCCAGCCTAGTCTTCCCCAAAGCCTGTGGTGACTATCGTCTGCTTACCTGTTTATTCAAAGCCCAATGCTCTTTAGTCAGCTGGTGGTGAATCCTGCTAGGACTGGGTCCTTCCCTTCAGGGCAGCATATTTCCTTCTGGCCCAGGCTGGGTCTAGAAATGCCATTCAGGAACTAAAGCCTGGAATCAGGGGCTTCAGGGGTCTGCTTGGTACTTTATTCTACTGTGGCTGAGCTGGTACCGAAGTTGCCAACCGAAGTCCTCTGAACTCTTCCCTTTCCTTTCCCCAAGTGGAAGAAGACTCTCCCTGAGCTGTGTTGCCTAGAGTTGGGGGAGGCATGACGTGGGCACTGGCTTGACCACTGCTGCTGGTGTCTCACTGGGTTACATGCACCCCAAGTCCACTGGCTCCAAGCCAGCACAGCTGCAAGAATTGCCCAAGAACGGTGGCCTTTGTGGCTCAATTGCCTTATGAATTTATTCCAGGCCCCAGGACACTTTTGTCAGCCAGTTTTGGAGTAGCCGGAACTTGGGTTTTGGGGCAGAAGATTTCCCTCTGGCCAGGCTGGTCTAAATGCTCCTTCCTTGGGTGCTGGCATCATTTTGTCCTGTGCTGTGTTCCCCTGTGACTGGGCGGCCCTGAAGTTCCAATGTAAAGTCACTCCTTTCTCCTTTCCCCGGGCACAAAGCTTCTCTCTCTACTTGGCCCACTGGCACAACACTGCTGGGGGACAGGGAAGGGGTGGTATAAGCCAGTGGTCCCCAACCTTTTTGGCACCAGGGACGGGTTTCATGGAAGATAATTTTTCCATGGGGGTCGGGGGACAGTCTGTAAATACTGATGAAACTTACCTTGCTTGCCCGCTGCTCACCTTCTGCAGCTTGCTGGGTTCCTAAGTTTCTTGGAAGACAGTTTTTCTACAGATGGGGTGTGGTGGGGAGCAGGGGCAGCAGAGCTCTGGTGGTGACTGTGGCCCGGTTCCTAAGAGGCCATGGACCAGTACCAGCCCAGGGGCTGGGAACCGCAGGTGTAAGCAATGCAAGATTGTCTTTTCAGCCCTCTTCAGTGCCTTTCCTTGACAAAATGTTAAAACCAGGGACTCTGATCACTCACCTGATTTTTGGTTCTTCTGAAGGTGCTTCCTTGAGTGGATAGTTATTGAATTTGGTGTTTGTGTGGAGGGATGATCACTGGAGGTTTCTATCTGGCCATCTTGTTCTGCCCTCCTCCCCCAAGATTTTTTTAATCCATTTTTGTTTTATTTACATAAACAGATCACATTCAACAGTCTATCTGGGTTTTTTTCTTTTCAAGTAACACAGTTGAAACAAAATTCTTTGATTAGATACCATAATCTATTTAATTACAACTCCAATAATGGAAGAATTGGTTATTTCCAGTTTTGTGGATGAATATTTATATGTTCAAAGGGTACATACCTAGCAATAGAATCAGGGCATCAAAGGGCATGTTCAAATTACATTCTGTTCAATATTGTGAAATTGCCCTCCAGAAATGTTGCACCAATTTATACTCAGGACAACAGCATTCCTAGAAAAATGCCCAGTTTTCCCATGTTTGGACAGCATGGGCTGAAACATCCTCTCAATATCATTTGAGACCTGGAAACAGACCCTGTTTAGAAATATCTACTTACCAGACAAGAGGGAGATGGATGTACCATTCCTGGCTTTTATTTTTTATGTATTTAATTTTATAATTTTGAATGCTTTATTTATTTATACAAACATTAATGCAAAAACATTGCTAAAATGCATTTCAGTACCTCTTCTGTCATTTCATATGCCCCTTCCCTATTTTGTTTTTCTCCTTAGCACGTAGTAAGTACTGTATCTTTGACTTACTTGTTTACTGTCTTGTTTCCCCCATGGGAATGCAAGTTTTGTGACGGTAAGGATTTTTGTCTTTTTTGTTTACTTTTGTATCCCTAGCACCTGGAACCATGACTGGCACATAGTAAGCGTCCAATAATTATTTGCTGAATAAATTACTTATAAAGCAAGATGAAAATAAATCAATACATTAGCAAAAATGAGCAAAATTCCTTCATTACTAACCTCTTCAGCCACAGTGACCACAATTCTACTCCCTTTCCCAAAGTTAACCTCTGTTTTCAATGAGTGTGCATCCTTCTAGACCTATTTCATATGGATTTACATTTGAATAATTGTGGAAAAATTATATATACATACAATAGAAAAATAGAATATAGAAATATTAATGTCATGCATTTATTTTATACTTAAGAGGTTATCATATGCTTAAGAGGTTATTCGTAAGTTTTCCTTCCTCTTGATATTTCTTTTCTTTGTTTTTTTTTCCTTTTTTTATTTTTTTGGGACAAAGTCTCACTCTGTCACCCCAGCTAGAGTTCAGTGGTGTCATCATAGCTCACTACAACCTCAAACTCTCCAGCTCAAGTGATTCTCCTGTCTCAGCCTCCCGAGTAGCCGAGACTATAAGCACTTGCCACTATGCTTGGCTAATTTTTCTAATTTTAGTAGAAATGGGATCTCACTCTTGCTCAGGCTGGTCTTGAACTCCTGACCTCAAGTGATCCTCCTGCCTTGGCCTCCCAGAGTGCTAGGATTACAGGCATGAGCCACCACACCTGGCCTTAATATTTGTTTGAGATAATTTGTTGGCTTTACAGAAAGTTCCTCCTCATTTATTAACTTCTACTAAGCCTTACATATTTTAGAAGTACCTTTATTTATCCCTTCTCATATTGATGGGCGTTTAGATTGTCTTCAACCATTCCTGATATTAAAATAGCGAATTCCAAGCTTTTGTGAGTGTGTAAACATGTGTGCATATGGATATGTGAATATGTACTCCATGGCTTAACTATACCTTGCAGACCACTACTCTATTGAATCTAATTGTCTTGGAGCCCCAGGGATTGAGTGCAATTTTGAGTCCTGTATCCTAGCATTGGGTTTCCAGGAGTCAGACAGAGTCCCACATGGTTGACTAGCTAACGCCCAAGCAAAGATGCTTCAGGAGGCTGGCTGAAGTGACCCTGAAACATGCTAACTGTAGTCTATAGTTTTAGGAACAATCTTTGCCACTTCAGGAAATCATTAATAAGTGAAAGATATTGGCCAAAGAGAGGCCTGCGGTTAAAAACAAAACAATAGCAACAACAAAAACAATGGTGTTCTGAGGGCCAAATTCAATTGGCAGAAAATCATTCATCCAAAAAACACTTATTGATTGCCTACTATATGCCAGACTCTCCTCTAGGTACTGGGGATACAGCAGTAAACAGAACAGTAAAAATCCATGTCCTTATGGAACATGTATTTGGAAGGGAGACAGACAAATGAAATGAGAAAAACATATTGCGAGCTAGACGATGGTAAGTGCTGAGAAGAAAAATAAGGCAGGAAAAGGGATGGGGAGAACCAGGAGTTACAGCTTTGCACGGGAGGTCAGATGGTTCTCCTGAGGCGATAACTGAGGAAAGATCTGAAGCAGCGAGGCGGATGCCGGGGCAGAAGCATGCCAGGCAGCAGGTGCAAAGGGCCAGGGTGGAGTGTGCCTGGTGTTCAAGGACTGGCAGGGAGGCCAGGGTGGCCAGGGTAGGGGGAGAGCAGCAGACGAGGTTAGAGAACAGGGGTTAGGTCATGCAGGGACTCGAAGGTCATGGTGACAAATTTGGCTTTTACTCTGAGTGAGACAGAGTCACTGAAGGTTTTCAGCAGAGAAGTGTCATGAGTCCTTTAAAATTATCACTTCCGAGCAGAGAGCATGGACAGTTCTGTTTTACCAGGAGAAAGACATTTTAGAGAGAAGAATTTTACAAAGCTGAACGGTTTTTGTGAGTTTTGTGCTCTTTCATGCATGTACTGGTTAGCAGAATGCTTTTAAGAATAATTATAAAAATAGTATTATAATAAGTCATCTCAGGGATTTATACAGAAAATGGAGTTATGGTGTTTAGAAGATACAGCTCTGAGGTTTCAGTTAAAGTAGGATGTTTATACTTTTAATGTATGATTAATGAGAGTTTACGAAAAAAATACTTCAGACAGGATGACTACTCTCACTGACAAAAGGACACAATTTTATCTTCTTAATCATGAGATTTTTGCCACAAATGAAAGGCTTTAAACATTATAAGAAAGAAATGCTGTATCTAAATGTAAAGTAGCAGCTGTATAATATGATGAAGTTAATATTGATTAGAAAATCCAATTATTTCTACAATTTATTCTGATATATCCCAAGACAGCTGTTTGTCAGCAGGTGAACTTCCTATTTAATTGGCATGGTTGAGTAATTAGATGTATTCTCAGAGCAGCAATAAAAGGAAATTCTCATGTCTCAGTAACCT
This sequence comes from Avahi laniger, assembly GCA_963575035.1. Lineage (NCBI taxonomy): Eukaryota > Metazoa > Chordata > Mammalia > Primates > Indriidae > Avahi > Avahi laniger. The sequence continues at coordinate 15,055 of CAUYSK010064951.1, read as the reverse complement.
GGTTGAGGTTTTTGTTTTGTTTTGTTTTACCCTTGGGTTTATCCAACTGAGACCAAGGAGAGTCTTTGTTTTATCTGGGAATAATTTTTAATTTAAAATATTTGGTAATTGTGTGGTTATATAATTACTTTCATCATAGGAATTGTGGGAAAAGTTCATGAGTTTGACAAAAATTGTGATAATTTGCCCTTCTCTCATACTAAATCCTTCAGGGCCTCACCGTCTTTTTCTGGGCTCTCACGGGAGCCTTCTAATAGGCCTCTCTTTCTGCCTCCAGGCCTTTTCCTCAGGCCAACTTGTCTTCTAGAAGAGAAATTTGATCTTTGTACCATATAACCTATACCAGATTGTAATACATTTATCTGTAAATAACAAAAACTCTTAGTGGTTTAAAAAAAATAGGGTTTTGTTCCATCTCACCCATCACAAAGTGTAGGGGCTCAGGTACAGCGGCTTCAAATTGCCTCCAGGGTTCCAGTCTCTTTCTGTCTTTCTGCTCTGCCCTCCTAGTATGTAAGCCTTCACCCTCATGCTAGTTGCTGCACGAATGCAAGACGGCTGCTGCACCTCCAGGTCTCACTTCTACATTCCAGGCAGGAAGAAGGTAGCGAGTGAAAAGGGCAAAAAAGACAAAAGTGTCTGAGGAGGACTTTGTCTGTTATCTTCCTCCATGAAGGGAAGCCCTTCTCAGGCACTTTTGACTAGTTGCAAAGGAAGCTGAGAAATTGGGCACTTTGGCTTTTTAGTCTTAATCGTAGAAGTAGTCAAAAGAGAAGGTGGATATTATTGATTTTGGATAGCTACACCATAGTTTTTGCCAAAACCCTCCCTTCCACTAACTTCTTTAAAAGTTCATCTTGTTTACTGTCTAAAATCCATGTCTCTTAGTTATTGTGTAGTATGATGTCATAGAATGACTTCTTATCTCACTTTGGAAATTTGTAGACAACTTATCTTTATTTTTGCTAATTCCCTGCTATTAGTCAAGGTTCTCCAGGGAAACAGAACCAATAGGATATGCAGATATACAGAAAGAAATTTATTTTAAGGAATTGGCTCATATGATTATAGAGGTTGGCAAATCCAAAACCTTCACTGCTTTACTCAAAGTTTACTGATTTAAATATTAATCTCATCTAAAAACAGTCCCCCACAAACATGCAGAATCATGTTTGATCACGTATCTGTGTACTGTGGCCCACATAAAATTAACATCATAGCACCTAAATGAAGCATGTCTGAACATCGGGAAATGGCATGTGCTGAAAGCTAGAGAGAAAAGGCAGCATTTAGAAATTGAAATGAATTCAGTGACTAGATCTTTGAGTCAGAAAGAATGCCTGGGAAAGATAAAGCTGGAGGAGTGAGCAGAGGCCCTATCATGTAGGGTGTTGTAGGCCCTTTATGTGCAGAGCGATGGAGAACAATGAAGGGTTTTAAATCCCTTAAGATGCTTACCCATCCGTTTCCTCCCATCTTCATTCTGGCCCTTCTTCCAACCAACGTAGTTTGTGTGGTTTGACCCCAGATTGGCCTAAGACACTTAGCATGTGTCTTAGATTGACACATTGGACATTTAGTCTAATTCCTTTGGCCACAGGGATTAGTTCAGGGATGGGCCAACAAGACACAACATACTATTTGCTAGAGCTTCTGAAAAAGTGTCCTCTTTTGTTGTATTTGCTAGTGTGACTGCTCAGAAACTGCTCAGCCATGTCGTTGTCACAAGAGGGGGCAGCCTGAAGGGAACACTGACACACAGGAGACAGAGCTGCAAGATGGCACTCAGTGACAATTATAATCTGAGTCCTGGATCCAGATGTAATTGAAACCATACTGTTCCTTAAATCTTCAGGTGAGACTGAAAATTCCCTTTTATTTTATTTAAACCTATATGACTTAGGCTTTCTATAACTTGCAACACGAATATTCTTAACTAATATATGTAACATGATCACATTTGCATTTTAGAAAGATCATTTGGTCTACAGGGATAACGGATTGCAAGGTACAAGGCAGGGAGACCTGTCAGGAAGTTGAATAGTAATCTAATTGAGAGACGATATTGGCCTGTACCATAGTGGTGGTGGGGGTGGGGAGTCCAGAGAGAATTGATGGACTTAAGAGATAGTTAGGATAATATATAGAGGGCGTACTGGATGTGGGGAGAAAAGCCAGAAGAAAAAAGTAAGAATGATTTTCGTGTTTTCTGACTTGAGCTACAGGATCGGTGGAATCATCCACGGAGGGGAAGAGCCCACACTGGATTGGTTTGCCTGTGAAACATCCACGTGAAGATGACAAATAAAGTGTTGGGTCTGCAGTTCAACAGAAAAGACTAGGCCGGAGACTCACTAGTATATAGACAGTAAATGGAATCATTTAGTAAGAAGAGAACATAATCCTGAATAAACTACCAATATTTAGGAACAGGAGAAGGTGAGTAAGAGCAGGTGGAGAGGTGGGAGGCAATGCAGGAGTGTTCAGTGTCATAGGAACAGAAAAAGATAGGGTTTAAGAAGGCCAGAGTGGTCTGCAGTGCTCAACAATAAGAGATAAAGTCAAATGAGAATGAGAAGTTGCCTTTAAATCCAGGAACGTGGAGGTCATAGAGAATTTAGAATATTGGGTGTGGCGTCCAGATTGCAGAGGGTTGAGTGTGAGGAGTGTGTGTGCGTGTGTGCGTGTGTATGTGTAAGTGGAGTCATCAAATGAGGACAATCCTTTCATAAGTTATTCTACTTCGCAGTAAATTTCTCGAAAAGTCTAGAGCTTAGTCATCAGTTCTGTTCTTGTTGCTACCTATATCCATGTATTTGGTGATTTCATATAGCCTCATATCTGTAAATACCATCAATATGCCAGAGACTCTCAAATTTATGTATGTCCAGCTGCAGCCTCTTTCCTAAGCTCCACACTTGACTATCCAGCTGCCTACCCGACATCCCCTCCTCAAAGTTGAACTGGCACCTCAAACTTTTTTTTTTTTTTTTTTTTAGAGATGGGGTCTTGCTTTTGCTCAGAGCTGGTCTCGAACACCTGACCTCAAGTGATCCTCCCACCTCGGCCTCCCAAAATGCTAACATTACAGGGGTGAGCCACCATGACCAGCCCTGGCACCTCAAACTTAATGTGTGCAAAACTGAGCTCCTGATCTCCCCCCAGCCTGAGACCCCTGGAGCCTTCTCAACCTCAGGGATGGCATCCAATCCTTCCAGTTGCTTAGGCCAAAAACTGGACTCAGTTTTGATTCCTCACTTTCTCTCATGCCTCTTTTAAACTCTGTTAATGAATCCTGTTGGTTTTACCTTCAAAATATATCCAGAATCTGACCATTGCTTACCCTTGCACCACCGTCACTGTGATCTCTCACCAGAATTATTGCATTAGGTCTCCATACCGTGACCTTTGCTGGCCCTATGGTCTGTTCTCCACATAGCAGCCAGAGTGATCCTTTTAAAAGATGCACAAGCTTCAAGAACTTGGGGTCGCCTCAAGAAGAGAGTGTAAGAAATATACCTTCAACGGCAGGAAAGAGAAAACAAAACGTGGGGTCGCTGAGAAGACAAAGTACCCAACCTTCAACGAGGGAGGAAGAAGCTGGAAACTTAAACCTAGATGAGTACAAATGCAGGTGTTATTTGAAAAACTGCAGGGCCAAATACTTTGAGTAGCAGCAGCAATAACAATGGAACCAGTAACAGGCATTAGATAATAGGAGTGAGCTGGGTTCATTAGCCAGAGCCTGTGCTGATCCTGTTCTGTGAGTCTCGGGTCTCTGCAGCGCCTTTAGGTTTCCCATTATAGGAATTATACTGTCTCTGAACACAATTAGGCCTGGATATCTAGTTGGGTATCTGGCAGGCTCAGGTCTGCTCTAGGCCTTTAAAGTCCCAGGGATGTTAGATCAAACTTAAAAAGTTCCCTTGGTCCAGTATTGCACTATTCACTCAAAGACTCCATATTGAAAATCCATTCCCTCCTCCCCCCAAGTCAGTTCTGTTCATCCCACCTCAATGGAAAGGATGATGACCTCTGTCCCTCGGATGTCCCTCTGTCCCAAGTCTAGACATGGAGCTAGACTTAGGCCTATAGGACCAAACTATGGAAACCCACACCCCAATGGGCACACAGGAATTCTAGATGCCCTGAGGTTGGGGCTGACATATGAGACTTTGATGAGCACAGTATAAGATTGTAGTATTGCAGTCATTACAGACAGTATAACACTGTCTACTGACAACTCCAGCTGACTCTTTGAAGGCACTGTGAAGAAATCCTGTGAAAACAGTATGGCATTCCACTGTATTACTATACTGTCCAAATATTAGACTGTTGATGGTCATTTTGATTTCCCATTTGGAGGAATTATTTACAATGCTGCAATAGACATTATTCCACATATTAAAAAATGGAATGGCACTCTTATTTTTTGGATTAAATCATCATTCTTATAATAATCCTAGAGGTCCTATGTTACTTTACCTTCTATACATTTCATTATGTTTATGATTTAGTTAGTCTCCCTCCCCTGGCTAGATGGAAAGCCCTAGAGGACGGGGATCTTATTTGTTCACTGATATATACTAAGTGCCTAGAACACTGCCTGGCACATAGAGGCTCAGTGAAGGAGGTTGTGGAAGGAAGGAGAGAAAGAGGGAAGGAAGAAATAAAGGAAGAGAGAGCAGGAAGCAGGGAGGGAGAGAAGGAGGGAAGAAGAAAGGAAGAAAGGAAAGAAGGGAGGGAGGAGGGAATAGGAGAGAAAAAGAGAGGAAGGATGGAAGGAAGGAAGGAAGAAATTTTGCCCTGAAGAGGAAGAGATAACAGGATAGCAGATAGAATCAAGGAAAGGATTTTCTAAGATGGGAGAGATTTGAACATGTGAGCTAGGGAGCCAGTAGAGGCTGAAGATTCAAGAGAAAGGACTGAACCAATTTTGAGAGTATGTGAAGAAATGAGATCCAGAGCACAGGTGGTGGGATTAGCAATGGACAAGTCCGGAGCTGCAGAAAGCAGCTTTAAATCCTGCTGAAAATTTTGTTCAGTCCCCAGCAAGAGTGGACAGGCTAAACATTTTCCAAGGGATTTTTAATGGTATGCAATAGTTGGCTTTTAGGGTCCTGAGCTTCCTTCTGGATGGCTGGGCCTGGTAATTTTTAACTAACAGTTCTCCCCACTCTGCCACCAGCCCCAACCTGTCAGTCCTGGACAGGTCAAAGGATGACCTTTGTAACTGGAAGGATGAAGAAAGGATGGATGCTGTTGCACATAAGTCACAGGCTTATTGGTAGGATCCCAGTTGGAAGTGCTGGGCTGGTAGCTTGTGTTTAGTTTTGTTTTTCACAGAAGTGGGAGATGAGGTCATTTGCTATGATTTAATTGTGCTGGTGGTGGTAGGCTTTCAGGTATGAGGAGAATGGAGGTTGGATATTTTTATTAGGGAAAAGGGAGAATATTAGGAATTGCTACTATGGTAAAAGGTACAGAAATCTCATTAGAGGAGCACTGAAGAATTGTATTGAGTTCAGGTCAATGATAGGCATTCACGGTTGCTAGAACCTGCCCAACTGTGCAATTTGCAGCCCAGGGGCAGGCAGAGTTGATTTTTTTTTTTTTTAACCCAGATAAGCTAGAACAATGGAGCATGTAATTCAAGGCAGCAAAAGCATCTTGGCTGAAGTGATGGACGATGAAGTCAATGGTAGATGAGGAAGAGAGTGAAGATACAAGAAAACCAATAGGAATAAAATTGAGGATTCTGTCAACTATAGCAATAATTAACAGACTTTAATGTGTATAAAAATCACCTGGTAAGGGCCAGATCCTACAGTTTTATTCATTAGGTCTGGGGTAAAGACAAAATCTCTATTCTCAACAAGGATCTTAGTTGATTCTGATGTAAGAGGGCCATGGACTATTTTTTGAGAAATGGTGTATATGAATAAATGATACTTAGAGAGGAGCTGGGGTGGGGGGAGAGCATGAGTGAGCAAGCAAGCATGAGCTGGAAGGACAGGTAGCTAAACTGGGAGATGAGGAATTTATCTCAAAGGGGAAACAGACTTGAGTGGTGAAAGGCTTAGGGAGTGCCTAAGGGAGTGTGCGGCCGAAGCGGAGTGGAGGTGAACATCACCAGAGGTGAGGAGGCCAAGGTAAGGAAAGCCTTAGGTTATCCATGTGGACCTTGAAGCCACTCCAAAGCAGTACTTGGGATAGAGAGGGAAACCTGTGAGCAAAGTTCAAGGCCACGGGTAAATGAAGGGGAGGAAAGTACAAGTGGGCAGACAAAGCAGATATATGGGGTGGAGGGGTGTAACTGGTTAGGAGTTTTCACACAACTGTGGAGAAGTGAAACTGGCCTACGTTAGGTGAGCGAGTACTGTTTGCTAGGCTTTCCACACATTAGTCTGTTTAATCCTCAAAAATAATCTTCATATGAAGCAGGTGGTATTTTTATTCCCCTTTTATAACGAAGAAACGGAGGAACAGAGAGGTATAAGCATCTCACAGTTCTTATCCACAATGCTATGCTGATTCTCATAAAATGATAGTGGCAAGTGCTTTAATACATGTCAACTGAAAAATAAAATCAGACCTCCTGAATATTGTTAGGAGTAGGGTTAACTTCGTCGGAAAAACAATGGAAATATTTATTTAAATGCCACTGGTACCGAAATATTTGTTTTTCAACATTCAGCAGGTGGCAGCACTGAGTAGAAATTTCATACTAGGTCATCTGACAGAATAGAAACACTGACCCATTCTGCACACGTCAAGACTTCTGCACGTTCCATGCTTTGATGATTTCTTCTGCAGCATCCAGTGTGCTATCTTTCTGTAAATTAATGAAATAATCATCATCTTTACATATCAGCATAAATTCAAGATGAAGCAAAGATTTAAATATAAAAAATACAAATCATAACAGCACTATATGAAGATTTAAATGAATATCTGATCTTGGGTATAGCAAATTTTTCAAAGTGAAAATGCAAAGGCAGAACCCCAAAGAGGAAGACAGTTCATGAAATTAGTTATAATTTCAGGAATAAGTCAAAGAGTACAGAAAAATAATAGTTGTCTGCTCTGTCCCTTCCCACCCCCTTCCTAGAAATCCCTCCATCCTCCAAGACAACCTTTTATGGCAATTTCTGGTTTTACTTCTAATGGCTACCACTAAAATCTAAGAAATATGCTTATGCTTCTATTTCCTTCTTTGTGAACTTCACATATTGACCACTATACCTGTACTTTGCCCCGAATAAGGAAAATTTAGTTCATTCACACTACTCTGCTTCCTCCTTTCAAAGTTTCAGTTATAATTACTGAAAAATAATCCACCTGTTTTTTGACTAGGTAATACATGCATATGGTATAAAATTAAACTGAAGGGTAAACAGTAAAAATCCAGCCTCTGTTCTTCCTCTACTTGTCTACCTTTTCTTTCTCTTTCCTTTCTACCAAAATGATTCAGTCTGAAAGCCAACAGGAGGGGCTGAGCAAAGTGGGTGCCCATGTGTAGGCCGGGGCATGATGCGGCCAGAGTGGGTAAGCAGGGTGGCCAGTGTGGGTGGCATGAGGTGGTGCTGGCAGACCTGGAACAGGGGGTCAGAGCCTCGGTGGGCTAAACGAGGCTCCTGTATGGTGGGTGGCCCCCTGCAGGCATCCGGCATGGATGTCAGAGCCCAGGAGGGGTGAGGAGAGTTTCTGTGCATTGGGTGACGGTGGTGGCCTGCTGTGGAGTACTGGAGTCTCAGAGGAAGGCAGCTCTGCAAGAGGGTGACAGGGCAGGTCGACATGCGGTGATGAAGCCCAGGGGGCTTGAGGACACAGTGGCAGCAGCCTGGTAAAAATGGCGAAGTCTGAGTTGGGTAAAGGGCATTTAGTCAGGGACAGGGACGGGGAGGGTCGGGGGGCAGGGGCATTGGCAGGAGACGGATCCCATACAGAGGTATTGATTAAAGTAGTGATTACACAGTGGGATCCAGGCTTTCCACCGTTCAGGAAGGGAGTTACAAATGTGGGAAGGGAGAAAACTAGAATAAACCCTGTGGTGGTTTTTAATACATTTGAGTAGAAATAAATACAGATATAAATATGTGTATTTATATCTAAATGTCATTACATTTAGATATAAGAGGAGCTCCTAGTACCCAAATCTAGGAAAATCTGAGTATCAAAATAAGTAATAATAATACTAATAAATTACAGCCCACTGAATAAAATAGGAATCCATGAGTCCATACTGATATATATAAATTGGTAAAATCAATAAATTTTTTGATGAGATATGGAATATTTTCATAGTACCCCACCACAAAATAGTTATTATTTTACAAGGAAAAAAATACAACTTCACAGTAGGAAAAAACTGGCAAACTCTACCTTAATCAAGTGATTAATGTTAACATCACTAGTAACAGGAAAAATAGAAATTGTGTGCTACCTGATGCAAGGGAAAGAATAGAGCATCACTTCAGTTTTTTCCTGCCAAAGTGCATAACCTGAATCTAATCAGGAGGAAAGGTCAACCTTAAATGAAGGAATTTCTTCAAAATAATTGGCTAATAATTTTCAAAAGTATCAAAATCATGAAAGTCAAAGAAAACTGAGAAACCATTCCAGGTTGGAGGAGATATGACAACTAAATGTGATGCATGGTTCTGGTCTGGATTGATTGACATGATTATGGCTTGAATTTATGTATTGATTAGTTTGTCAGAAAAAGGACCTTATTGGGACAATGGGTTAAACTTGAATTAGATCTGAGGATTAGATGGAATGATATATTAACGTTAACTTCATGATTTTGAGGGTTATATTGTGGTTTTGGAGGAGAATGTCCTTGTTTATGAAGAATATACAATAAAGTATTTGGGGGTGATAGCAGCATCATTAGTAACTAAGTTGATGACTTACTCTGAAATGGTTCAGGAAAAAAGTTATTGAAACTTTTATATCGAGAGCTTTTCAAAAAAAAATTTTTTTAAGTAAGTTAGCATCCCACCTATCTCCTTGGTAACTCAGTTTTCCTCCCCAAAGGCAACACTGGGATTTTATTATTATTATGTATCCTTCTGGAGATACTCTAGGCATTTATAAGCATCTGTCTCTCTACCTATGTTTTCCTTTTTATATACAAATGATGGCATTTCATACAAACTGTTCTGCTCCGTGATTTCAGCTTATGCACTATCACTACATGGAGAGCTGCTTCATTCTTTTACTGATCTGAATATACTATCACTTATTCAAACAGCCCCTACTGGTAAATATTTTTGTTGTTTGCAATCTTTTGCTATTATAAATGATGCTTCAGTGAATATCCTTGAATACAAGTCATTCAAAATGTGCAAGTAAATCCACAGGAAATAAAATGCTAGAAGTAGAATTGTTGGGTCAAAGGATATGAGAATTTACATTTGGATGGAAATTTTCACACTAACCACCATTGAGATATTATAAATTATACTCCCACTCTTAATGTGTGAGAGAGTATTTTATGGAACCTTTTAGTTATTTTGGTTGTTTGCAACCCAATAGATAAAATTTCACTGGGTTCTAATTTTTGTTTCTTTTATTATGAATGAGGTTGAGCATCCTTTCATATGTTTGACAGCTACTGAGGATTTCACCCATAAAATTGTGAAGGGCTGTGTTTGCTTTATTACTTTTCTTTTGCTCTGAATTCACCCTGTTTTCTTTGATATCCATTATCATGGCACATTTTTTTACCATCCTTTTTCTTTTAGCCTTTCCAAGACATTGTGTGAGGTATGTTAACTTTCCCTAAGGACTTCCGGCCATTGCTACACGATCTTACAATATTGAATGTTGATGTGAAGGAGTTTGAGTCCACGCTGGTCCTCCTCTCATGGCCTGCATGGAGGCCTTGATCTTATTGTCTAGAATATGCCCAAAAGATTTATCCTTGAAGTCTAATATATCAAACAAGGTATATCTCAGTGTTGATCATTGTGTGACAATTTTTCCTGAGTCAAGGCATTTCCTTTCCATCTTTAGATTTCTTTTTTTTTAAAGGAAGCATTTTGAAAATAAAGCTATGAAATTCTTTCCAAGTTCCATTTGTTCAGTTTTTTTTTCAGAGACACTACATATTTCATTTTTCTGGCACATCTATAATTTTTCTAATATTTTAAAATTCTTTCTTCCTTTCCACTTTCTTTTGTTCACTCTTCTCAATCCTTAATGTGCTTACCGAAGTATTTAGTGTTCTTTATGGTGTTTCCAAAGTCACCATGATTTCCAATAGCTTTATTTTTTCCCTTTAATTTCTTACCTGAGCTCCGACAGCTCACATTTCATCTTCTTACATTATCCTACTCCATCTTCCCTGAACTTTTAAAATCTCTGCCTTAATCTCCTGTTTTAAGGGTTTTAAATTTGAAATATCAAAATTTTTATTTTCTCCTTGGCTACATTTTTCTGGTGAATACTCTCTGACACCTGTTTTTCCTTAGACCTTTCTCTTTTCCTTATAGTGTCCTTTTATAGATTCATAGCTGGCTCCTTTTTGATTATTAATCATTTTTGATTGAATTTTCTTTGTAAGCCCCACTGCTAGCATACGTACTGTTGCTATTGTTCCGGGTAAAGTGTGTGCTACCTGCTGTTGTCTATGATGTGAACATGCATCTGCAGATCTCTATAAGGGAGGAGCTAGGGCAGCACTAAAAAAGAGCAGAAATTCTCCTTGGCTCACTGTAACATTTAATATTAATACAAGTGATGTAGGGTACAATGAAGGGAAGTTCTTAGACTTTATTTCTTCCCAAATAATTAAATTGGCTACCTTCAATTTATTATATTTCTTCCACATTGTCTCAACACAGCTCTTAGCAGTAATGACAGGGTGAATGAGGATATCTATAGCCCAGCCAGTATGTCCTCTCCATTCTGTCTTGTATAGTTCCTATCATAGGTGATATAACTGTATGTTTCTACTCTGTTTCTTCCATGATGCCAAAGGAGTCTAAAGAAGTTCCCACTGCCAGTGTATCTATTGTTTCTATTGTTGTCAATAATGACATTGCTACCTGCTGGCTTTGTCCATATGTAATCTGACGACGTAGAAGCAGGATCCTTTCTAGTATCTTCCCTCTACTATCAACTGCACTGTATTTGGCAACCCTTCCTCATACCCTGGGAAATTTGTGAATTTGCTTTCCATTCTCCTAGGTGTTTCTGAATAATTTCCAAAAAGAGAATAGGGAAGGGCTGTGTTTACCGTTTCAAAACTGGAAGTCTTCTGTTACTTATTGCTTCTGCTAGTTATGTTTAAAATTTCAAATAATACACTTATATGTCTATTTCTCAATCCACTGTAAGATAAGAATATTAATAGCCTTACCCTTTCTTTAAAATTTCAATCAATTGAATGTTTACATTGTTAGGTTGTTAACATTTGTATTCTATTTTGAACAAGTCTTCCATAGTGTGTCTGTAGATTGTCTCTGAGAGTTGAAAATAATGTTTACATTATTCTGACTAGGTTTATAGTATAGATGAGTGAGTTGGTATAGATAGTGTCTTGATCTCAGTAAAACTATTTTCAGTAGCAAGAATATCTTAAAAACAGCAGTAATACATTCAGAATCTTTTAAAGTCCAGGTCTGATGGTGATAAATTCTCTCAGCTTTCAATTGTCAGGGATGTTTATTTCATTTTCTTTTTTAAAGGGTATTTTCCTGGATATGAAATTCTGGGCTTGTAATTTTTTTATTTCAGTGCTTAGAAGATGTTATTTCATTGTATTCTGGTCTTCATTGTTTCTGATAAGAGGTTAGTTAACATTCCTCTCTTTGTTCTTGTGCATGCAATGTGTAGTTTTTGTCTGGATGCTTTTCAAGATCTTATCTTCACCTTTGGCTTTCAGTAGTTTGATTATAATGTGCCTAGCTGTGTTTTTTCTTTTTAATATTTATCTTGTTGTAGTTCACTGAGCTTTTTAGATCCTTAAGTTGCTTTTGACCAAATATGGAAAAATTTTGGCCATTATTTCCTAAAACTTTTTTCTGTCATATTCTTTTCTTTTTTGGTATTCCAGTGACATGTATATTATCACTTGATATTGTCTTTTAGAAGTGAGATTCTGTTCATTAAAAAAATAGTTTTCTCTCTTTTTTTCAGATTGGATAATTTCTATGGATCTGTATGCAAGTTAACCCTTTTTTTCCTGATATCTTCAGTCCTCTGTTAAGCCCTATAAATATTTCATATCAGATATTATACTTTCAAGTTCTTGAATTTCCATTTTGTTTTTTTTTCATAGTTCTAATTCCCCTGTTTACTCATTATGACCATATTTTCCTTTAATTTCTTGAGCATACTTATATAATATTTGCTTTAAAGTCTTTGTCTGCTAATTCCTACATGTGGCTCCACCTTTAGGTCTATTTCTATAGACTACTTTTTTTCTTTATCATGAGTCAGATTTTCTTGTGTTTTCACATATCAAGTATTTTTTAATTATATGCTGGACCTTGTGGTGTTTATTATATGGTAAGGAATCTGCATTATGTTGTCTCCCTTCAAAGAGGGTTTTGTCTGGTAGGCAGTTAATTTCATGGCAGCAAGCCAAAATTTAAACACTGCATATGAGCATATCATTTTTAGCAACAGAAAAAAACCCCAGGGCTTTATCAATCAAAATGAGGATATTATAAATATGTTTTTCAGTAGAACAGGGAACTTACTTTAATGAAGCAAAATCGTACAAATTTCTCAAACTGTAATTTAGTCTCTGAGTTACAGAATGCTGAAACAGGGATGGCTGATAGTTTCTGGAAAATAAATAGGAAGATATAATAAGAAACTACTTATACTTCAAATATTAATTTTGAGACTACACACATTAGAAACTAATAAATACTTTTAAATAATCACAACAATTTCCAAAGAGAAAAATAGTTTTAAAATCCCCTCAAAAGCCACAAGTGAAATATCATGTAACAAAACTACATTTAATGTTTTCCAAAGCATGTCAGCACGTTTCCTTCATAAATTAATTATAAAATATAACACAGTATTGCAAAGGCCAGTAAACATTACCTTATTTTTAGTCATCCATTTCACAAATTTATAGTCATAAGGCTCATTGTCCTTCATATCAGAGAGGTCTGCATCTAGAACAACAATGAAAATTAGGTGGCCCATGAATTATATTTGAGGCAATATTATTTTACTTAAGTATATCAAGATTCAAAATTTTCTTCTGATTTAAATTAGACTGATTTAAAATTTTCTCAGAAGATATTCAAAGAATATGCTGGAGTCTCATATTGCATGGTGGGGTGGGAAGTGAGGAATCCACAGAGAAGCTTTACTGATATGCTAAGGCAGTACCCACACATACGTCTGGTTGATCATGTTTGTACATGCAGCTCTTGGCACAGGAAGAGATTAGGAAAGGAGAAGGGAAGAGGAGTGTTGCCTTTTCATCTAGATAAGATTCTATGATCATTATTACGGAAATAACAAGTAAATTATTTATAAAGTATTCATCAGTAATAATTATATTTCTGAATAGCCATTCATCAGATTGTTAAGCTCCACAAAGGTAAGGTGTCTGTTTTGCAACCTAGTGTATCCTCAACCCCTAGGTCAGTGTCTAGCACATAATAAAAAGCATATTTGTTGAATGAATAAATTAATATTATTCATTATTTATAAAGAATGTCTGCTTTGATCTTCTAAATGTGATCCTTATTTTTTATCTTTTGCTTCCATATATTATGCTATTTTTTTTTTTTTTTTTGAGACAGAGTCTCACTTTGTTGCCCTGGCTAGAGTGAGTGCCGTGGCGTCAGCCTAGCTCACAGCAACCTCGGACTCCTGGGCTCAAGCAATCCTACTGCCTCAGCCTCCCAAGTAGCTGGGACTACAGGCATGTGCCACCATGCCCGGCTAATTTTTTCTATATATTTTTAGTTGTCCAATTAATTTCTTTCTATTTTTGGTAGAGACGGGGTCTCGCTCTTGCTCAGGCTGGGTTCTAACTCCTGAGCTCAAACAATCCGCCCGCCTCGGCCTCCCAGAGTGCTAGGATTACAGGCGTGAGCCACCGCCCCCAGCCATTCCTATGATTTTAAAAACAGTATTGTCTGGTCACTTGTTCTGGTTTCCCTGTTCTACATGCAGTCATGCACCACAAATGATGTTTTGGTCACTGCTGCACTGCATATGCGACAGTAATCCCATATGATTTATCAATGTCTTGGAGCTGAAAAATTCCCACTGCCTAGGGATGCTGTAGCCATCCCAATGTTGTAGCACAGTGCATCACTCCTGTGTTCGCAGTCATGCTGGTGCAAACTAATCTGCACCGCCAGTCATAGAAAAGTTTAGCAAATACAACTGTGTACGGTACATACTACTTGATAATAATAACAAATGACTATATTCCTGGTTTATGTATCCATTGTACTACACTTTTCATCATTATTTTAGAGTGTACTTCTGCTTATTTTAAAACAGTTAACCATAAAACAGCCTCAGGCAGGTCCTTCAGGAGATATTCCAGAAGAAGGCATTATTATCATAGGAGATGACAGCTCCATGTGTGTTATTGCCCCTGAAAACCTTCCAGTGGGACAAGATACGGAGGTAGAAGACAGTGATATTGATGATCCTGACTCCATACAGGCCTAGGCTAATGTGTGTGGTTGTGTCTTAGTTTTTAAAAAAAATTTTAAAATTAAAAATAAAATTAAAAATAGGAAAAAGCTTACAGAAATAAAGATGTAAAGAAAAAATATTTTAGGTGGGGCGCGGTGGCTCACACCTGTAATCCTAGCACTCTGGGAGGGCAAGGCGGGTGGATCATTCAAGATCAGGAGTTCGAGACCAGCCTGAGCAAGAGCGAGACCCTATCTCTACTAAAAATAGAAAGAAATTATCTGGATAACTAAAAACATATATATAGAAAAAATTAGCTGGGCATGGTGGTGCATGCCTGTAGTCCCAGCTACTCGGGAGGCTGAGGCAGTAGGATCGCTTGAGCCCAGGAGTTTGAGGTTGCTGTGAGCTAGGCTGA
>CAUYSK010064950.1:0-24684 GCA_963575035.1 Avahi laniger | reverse complement strand
GCACTTATGTGTTGATCAGTTAATACCAATTTGATGGTGAGTACATGTGGTGCTTGTCTTTCCATTCCTGGGATACCTCACTAAAGAATATTCTGGTTTATAAATATATCCTTAGATAAATAACTATGAGAAATTCCCATTATGAGACTGAGCTTGTAATGGGACAAAGTTGGACTCGATTAATCAATATTTTATCCGATGATACAATATTTTAACCATTCAGTGGAAAGATCATTTTATAACTTCCACCTAACTCTGAACTATTTCCATACTTGGTGTGGGTTAGATCAGGACCTCTTAGACCTTAATGTGCATACAAACTACCTGAGGATCTTGTGAAATTGCAGATTCTGAACCAGAAGGTTTGGGATGCGGGTCTGAGATTCTGAATTTCTATCATGCTCCCAGGTGACAACAATGCTGCTGGTCCTCAGAATGCATTGATAATAACAAAGATTAGCGTATAATAACAAGCCCAAGGCTATGATCACCAGCTCTAGGACATTTAGAGTTGACTTACTTGCTGCAGCTAGTTGGTAAACACGTGTGATTGATCCCTACGAAGTCAGTTCAAAAAGCAGATGAATCTGTGCAAAATCGTCACCCCTGTACTCCGGGTTCTGCTAATCCTCAATCCATGGCATCAACATTACATTTGTCTACAAGCTGGCTCCTAGATTTTCTTTGTGTTTATAGACCTAAATTTCCACTCCATCCATTTATTTTGCCATGGTCATAGAGATGAGGTTTCTGGGAAATCACCTCGTTCAACCTCCCACGCAGGACAGGAAATCTCCTTCTGTCTCCTGCTGCTGACAGGGGCTCATGGCAGCCTCTGCTTGATAACCATCCATGGCAGGGACTATCTCCAGGGAAGCCTGTTACATTAAGGAATGGCTCTTATGAAAACAAAGTTTGTTTTTCTGCTGAGACAAAATCAACTTTCTTGTAACCTCCACCCACTGAGCCTTGTCTGCCATTTGTAGCACTTCAAGTTGGCTCCCTTACTCAAGTCAGCCTTCCCAACACTGCAGAGAGGTGCTATGCTTCCTTTTTCCTCTTCTCCAATTAGACCTCCTCACTCCTTCAACTGCTCTGCTTAAAGGTGTGTGTTTTCAGACCTTTCACCACCCTTTTCTGAGCATGGCCCAGTTAGTCAATATTCCTCTAAAAAAAATGGTGCCTGGGGAGGGGGGATGGGTATTTGCATACACAAAGAGTGCAATGTGCACAATCCAAGGGATGGGCACACTTGAAACTTGGACTTGGGGGGGAGTGGGGAGGCAAGGGCAACATACATAACCTGAACATCTGTACCCCCATAATATGCTGAAATAAAAAAAAAAGAAAAGAAAAAAAATGGTGCCTGGTAGACACTCAAATATATTAGTACATCCATGTTCATAGCAGCATTATTCACAATAGCCAAAAGGTAGAAGCAATTCCAGTGTCCATCCATGGATGAATGAGTTCACAAAATGTAATCTAAACATCCAGTGGAATATTATTCAGCCTTAAAAAGGAAGGGAATTCTGACACATGCTACAACATGGATGAACCTTGAGGACACTGCTAAGTGAGATAAGCCAGTCACAAAGGGACAAATATTCTGATTCCACTTATATGAGGTACCTAGGGTAATCAAATTCATAAAGACAGAAAATAGAATGGTAGTTACCAGTGGCTGGGGTTGGGGGAGGAAGGTAAAAAGGAATGGTTATTTAATGGGTATAGAGTTTCAGTTTTGCAAGATGAAAAAGTTCTGGATATCGTTGCATAAACATGAATATGCTGAATGTTGCCGAATTTAAAAATGGTTAGTATAGTAAATTTTATGTTATGTGTATTTTACTACAATTTAAAAAAAAAATAGTGCATGGAGCTGAACAGAATCCTCCAGATGTGTTAAGGCTACTCCAGAATATGCTGGGGCTATGATTTTTCCTTGACAGACAACTCCCTACATTCCTCAGACTGTGGGATGACCAGCTCTGGGACATTTAGAGTGTTTCAGACTGCAAGCCCAACCCTTCTTAGTAGCTGCATTGCACTATGAAGGCATCTTACATGTGTGGTCTAGTAAAGCCCCCAAATGCTTTTTGCATGAATTTCTGCCAAGCTATCCTGAAATAGTGCAATTAACCTCACTAGTTTTTATCTGGCTTTTTAAAAATATTATCACTGCAGTGGATGAAATAACCATCTTTTGGAAATTAAACTCTCTCCTTTATAGTAATTCTTAGTCTTCTATAACTTGGCTTTATTTCTAACAGAAAAAAGAATCTTCGATACTGCTCTGAAATCATGTGAGTGAAGCTTATGAAAATCTGCATATCAATAAACCATGTTAGGCCTAATATCTAAGTATCTAGAAATGTATAGGTAGTACTTGTGCCAATATTTCTGTGCTTGAGCTAATCTGTCTTTATTTAGCCAACCTTAAGTGCTCTTAGCATAAAACAATAATAGAAGCAACTATTTACCTTCAAAATGAAAAATTAGGCAGGGAGAGGTGGCATATGTCTGTAATCCTAGCCCTTTGGGAGGCCAAGGCAGGAGGATTGCTTGAGGCCAGAAGTTGGAGACCAGCCTGAGCAAGAGCAAAACCCCATCTCTACAAAAAATAGAAAAATTAGCTGGGTGTGGTGGTATACACCTGTAGTCCCAGCTACTTGGGAGGCTGAGGCAGGAGGATCACTTGAACCCAGAAGTTTGAGGTTGCAGTGAGCTATGATGACACCATTGCACTCTAGCCCAGGTGACAGAGCGAGACTCTGTCTCAAAAAAAAAAAAAAAAAAAAGCAGAAAAAAGAAGGAAAAATTAAACATAAGCGTTGCAATCATCCACTTTTGATGTTCTTAATGCTTTCTCATTTAGAGGAAGCCATCAGTACAGAAACCACTGGCTTGAGAACAAAAGTGTCAAACACAGACTCGGTCTTGTAATTTATTGAGGACCATTAACCCAAACATGAAATTCTGTGATTTGAAGCCCCGTTCCTTTCCTGCCATTGGCAGGTGTAATCACCTTTCTTTGACTCGCACATTTGTGTATGTTTTGAACTTTTCTCAGATAACTAAATATATTTAGCTGTCCTTTCCTCAAGTTCCAACAACTACTTTTGTTTATTTATTTATTTTGAGATCTGGAGGCAGATTTGGGTTTGCATTTGTCTGGAAAAGCCGAACGCAAGCAAGATGAAAAGGTGCTCACGGAGTGAATTGTATTGTGGTAGTTTCCAAATGCTACCTGCTTCTGGAAGTATAATTTCCAGAGCCTTTTAGGAGATGAAAAGGCTTCTAAGAGCTCAGTCACACTTTGCAATTATAGAAAATTGTTAGTTGCATTTAAATCAGTCAACTGTACAAATGGGCCAATTTAGTTTAAAAAAAATGCTAACTCAGAATTTCTGTGGGTCAAGTCATTCAGGTGCCGTTCATAGAACAGAAGATTCACTACGTCAGTACCACAAAAAAGGAGGCTAAAGTGAATCATTTACAGTTGTTTTGTGAATGCCAATTTAAGAGCAACTTACACCAAGGATTTCTTTTTCTTTTTTTCAAAAAAGACTGAACTCCAAGAAAAAAGCACATTTTATAAGTGGAACTGTTCCCGCCAGCTTCAATAAAACTATAAAAGATCACAAAGAATATTTAATTTTGACTCAAGAAGTAAAATGAGGATATTTGTCCCTCAGTTCCTGGATTTTGCATGTTTTTGGTGACTTTCTGTCATCCTAATAGTTTTTCACATAATGACCATGAGACAGGAAGGGGGCAGGGCAGGCAAAATCATAAATACCTGAGCTCAAGGCAAAACAAGCTCATACAGAATTACAGATGATAATGCAAGAAATTCATAGTTTTAGGTTTCTAAAACAAATTAATTCAGATCTCTTGTGTATGTGAGATGAAGCTTTGAAAAAAAATGGCGGGATCTATCTACTCAATTTATGCTTGAATGAATAAACTTGTGACCTGGTTATGGTTGCTGTGGGAGCTATAACTTTACCCTGATTTTTGATGTCTAATTTGTTGTCTACAGGTTGTGGTTGGTTTTGGGTTTTTTGTTTGTTTGTTTGTTTTGGTTTTTTGTGTAGGACATGAGCATCCTTTGGCTCTGCTTGAAAGAGACAGAAGGATATCATATCCTCAGAACAGGACTTGCAAACTTGTGTTAAATTCTCTGCAATGTTCAAACAAGGAATAAGGAAGGTATCAGTGGATATTTCACATGTCCCTTCTCTACAGTTTGGATTTTTCTTGTTGGAGATCTTTCTCTCTTTCTCTATTTATTGGAATGAAGAAAGGAATTAGGTAGAAAAAGAATGGGGGAAAGAACTACCTTGTTTTCATTCGCTATTACAGTCTACACCATCACCGTTCCTTACAAACACATCCTCTACTCTTTAATACTTAAGTCCTCTATTTTAGTCTTGCCCACCATATTCCTGGCACCCTGCACAATATCTGGCGTACCAATAACTATTTTCTCCAACATTTTGTAATGAAAATGTTCAAACATAAATTAGAATTTTGCAGCGAACACCACTATAACACCTAGATGCTACCATTAACACTTTACCAGTTTGCTTTAGCATATATCTCGCCACTCAGCCATCCGCTCTAATCCCTCTAATGTTTTAAGCATTTCAAAGTAAATTACAGATACTCTTTCACTTGCCCCTAAATGCTTCAACATTCATCTGAGTAACTGGAGGTGGCTATTTCTTTACAATCCTTTTCTCTTCTGAACATATAATGAAATGCACCTATCTTAAATGTACCATTTAATGAATTTTGACAAATGCACACACCTGTGTAACCCAAACCCTTCTTAAGATACAGAACATTACCCCAACGCATCCCCAGAAGAGCTTCAAGCCCATCCCAGTTAATCTTTACTCTCCCAGCTCCCACGAAATCACTCTTGTCATATTTTTTTCACCATCGTTTTGCCTGTTTGGGAACTTCACATAAATGGATTCAGACAGGATGTAGTCCTTTGTGTCTGGCTTTTTTCACTCAGCATGATATTTTTCAGATCATCCAGGTTACTGCTTATCACAGCAGTTCTCAATAAATATTGATTAGCTGATTTTTATCCCAGTGTTGATTTACCAGGGATTTTAGTTGATTAAATGTACTTAAATACAGTTAATGTAGCTTGAGTGTTTTTTGTGAACCTTTTGGGGGTTCAGGACTGCTGTTTGTTGATAATTCAGTTAAGGTGGGGCAAGTTTTGTAGAAACAAGAAAATGAGGCATCATCTTTTTAAAGTTAAGGGAGAAAGATATCCAAGGATGGTTATGATGTGAGCACCTAAGACAGGTCAGACAATAACTGACTTTAAGCCTCTCTCCCTTCTCTCAGGTGTAAGTATGATGGCTAAAGGTAGCATTCTTCACAGGAGCATTTTTTTTGGGATGCCCATTTATTCTTGGAAGGCTATACCAAAGGAAGGATATGGGCTTGGCCTAGGGGGAATCTCCATATCTGAGTTTTCAGTAGCAGTTCCCCATTCTCTGGGGAGCAGGGCTGGGAACTACCTTCCAGGAAGTAGAGGATAGAGCTTCCTGTCTACTGCATTAAACGTGACTGGCTTTTTGGGGGAGTCCCAATTACCTGGAAGAGCCCCAACTGAAAATTTTCAAAAGAATCCCCTCTAGTCACAACTGTCTTCTCCAAAAGTGGGTTCCCAGGCTCAGGGTGGGTGAGGGACTCCGTGCTATTTGACATGAGAATTTTGTGTTTATTTTATTAGTGATCTGATATTTCTGTTACGGTTAACCAGGGAGTTTTAACCCCTCAGAAAACTATATTCTCTTTCTTATCAGTCAAATGGGCTAAATTCAAGGGTGCACTGGAGCTGACCTCAGCTAACAGGCAGCCGAGATTGCTACCTAGAGGCACCTGTAATTTCAGGTAGTGCCCCACCCCCAGTCTCTGTGAAGCCAGGTGGCTGGATCTAAACTCTTCAGCTAAAGGCCTGGCTCCATAGCCTTTCGGAGGGGTGTGTGGGGAACACGGAACGGAATTAAAACAGGTTCTTACATGGGGAACTCCAAGGCATGTACATTTTAAGACCATACTGGCCTTTATGAATATTTTTTCAGGCACCAGCATTTTGCTTTTAAACTGTTATGTAGCACCCCGACTCAGATTTGGGGGTAGACGTGGGAATAGGACAGAAAGTTGGGGAGATTGGTGTTTATGGAAACTTCCGTGAGAAAAGCAGATGAGATTACAGTTAACAACTGGATGCCTTGCATTTAGGATAACTGGGAGAGGGGAGGCTGGGGCACATTAAGAGAAACATCCAGATTGCTACTGCCTATGCCAGCTGCTCACATGACCAATTGTAAACTTGCTCTGCTCTTGGTTAAGTCCCTTCCAAAATACAGATTAATTCTTTCACCAATGCTCAAGATGGAACACATTATCATGAAGAAGGCACCTTTCCTAGGAGCATTTTTGGGGCTCTTGAAATGCCAAAATCCCTAAACCATCCTTGTTAGTTTTGAACCTATGTAAATAGGTCAGTTAGCTGCCTTATTTTATTCTCCAGAATGATGAGTTCTGGCACTGAAAATATTGTTCATGTTGAACCTCCCATCAAATGCAGTAAGTAGATAACCACAAACACCCACCCTCCTATGCTCTCATAACTCAGCATGTTGGAAACTATTTTCCCCTGACCCGGTGCAGCCCATCACGCCCCACAGCCCGGGAGGACTCGAGTCCCAAACCGGCTGCTGAATAGTCAACGCTTTTCTGCGTGGGACACACCCACTATTAGGGCCAAAACTTTGTCCACCCTTCAAAGGAGGTCGATGTTTTCCTAAAAAGGTTCCCTCAAATGCATAGCAAGCCCGCTGGGAGAGGGGCTGATGGAAGCTTTAGCCAGCCCACGGGCTTTCTTTGTCCTTATGATCAGGAGTGCCGCTGTTAATTGCAAGGATCGTTTCAAGGTGGAAAACAGCATCGGTTTCCACTGTCACCCCAGAGAAGCCAAGTTCTGCTGCTGCTGATGATGGTGAGATGGTCCTTTCCAGGCCCATCTCCTGCCACCCAGGGAGCTGCTCGGAGGCCGCCTACAGGTGCAATCCCGGCACTGCGGCCCCGGTGGCCGAGTGGGTGTCCAAGCCCACCAGCATCTCAGCCTGCCCTTCCCAAAGCCTGAGCCGGGCCACGGCGTGCCCGCCGTCCTCTGCCCCCGGTTTCCCCGCGCCTCTGCCTTGGCGCGGTTTGGAAAGGAAGCTGGGAGCCCTCCCAGGCTCCGCAGACTCGGATTTGGGAGGGGGTGGGGCGCGGCCGAGGCTTCCCCTCGAATCTGCGGCAAGCCTGGCTCCAGGAAAGTTTTTCAAAGTTCCCAGCAGCGTCTGCCCAGGTCGCCTCCGCGGGGCGAGCAGGCGGCGGCAAGCGCGCCAGCCTCGTCGCCGCCGCCGCCGCCGCCTCTGCCGCTACCGCCGCCAGCAGAGCGCTCTGGGCGGCTCGCTAGCTCGCGGGAAGCGGGCCGGGCTCCCGGCGGGCAGGCCGGCCCTCCTCCTGGAGCGAAAGCCGCAGCTGACGCAGGCGGCTCGGAAGGCGGAAGCTGTCCCGCTTCGACCGCCTGGCCACCGCCGCGGCGCCTACACCTGAGGCCTGGACGGGCGTCCAGAGGCGCCCAGCCCGGGGCGTTGGAGGGGGCGGTCCCTGCTGGGGGCTCCTAAGCGTGAGCAGTGATCACTTCCAAGTTCCTCCCGGGCCTCTCCCTTCCCGCCTGGCCCGAAGCCCCCGAGGGTGGAGGTCTGTATGGGGCCCCTAGACGTCTACGCCGCCTTGCGCGTCCCGGAGACCCCTGCCCCTTCCAAGTTCCTCTCCGCAGTCCCCCCTGCCCATCAACGTGAAGGGGAGGGGCGTGTTCTGGAGAACACGCCCCTCATGAATATTAATAAGCGCGCATGCGCCTGCCCGGCGTGCTGGGTAGAGGTGGCCAGCCCCGGCAGCGGCTGCCAGACGGGCTCTCCGGGTCCCTCTCCGAGAGCCGGGCGGGCACGCGTCATTGTGTTACCTGCGGCCGGCCGGCGAGCAAGGCTCGGGTTTTTTTTTTCTCCCCTCCCTCCCCCCTTTCTATGCAGCTGATCTGAAAGGGAATAAAAGGCTGCGCATAATCATTATCATAAAAGAAGGGGAGTGCGAGAGAAGGAAAGAAAGCCGGGAGGTGGAAGAGGAGGGGGAGCGCCTCAAAGAAGCGATCAGAATAATAAAAGGAGGCCGGGCTCTTTGCCTTCTGGAACGGGCCGCTCTTGAAAAGGCTTTTGAAAAGTGGTGTTGTTTTCCAGTCGTGCATGCTCCAATCGGCGGAGTATATTAGAGCCGGGACGCGGCGGCCGCAGGGGCAGCGGCGACGGCAGCACCGGCGGGAGCACCAGCGCGAGCAGCAGCGGCGGCGTCCCGAGTGCCCGCGGCGCGCGGCGCAGCGATGCGGTCCCCACGGACGCGCGGCCGGCCCGGGCGCCCCCTGAGCCTCCTGCTCGCCCTGCTCTGTGCCCTGCGAGCCAAGGTAGGAATCTCTTTCCGGGCCTCCCTCCCGGCGGTCCTTTCCCTTTTCTCGCGGCGCCCTGGACTCTGGCGGTCTAGCCGGGCGAGCAGGCTCGGGAGCTCTCGGGCGCCCGACTCCCCGTGCCCGAGAGGCTGCACCTGGGCTGAGCGCGCCAACTCCCCCTTGGGAGCCCCGGCCTCGGAAGTGTGACCCCTTCAGGCTGGGCAGGGGCGCGTTCACTCAGCTCTTGTCCCCTCGGGCAGCCGTTGGACATCTCCTGCACTCCTACGTTTTTTTGGCTCCAGAATCACGTTGAGCCCTTGAAGCTAGTTTTGCAAAATTATTTTTTTCACTTGGCGCCGAGGGTTCGTCGGGGCGGGTGGGGAGGGAAGTTGCTACCTCCACACTTGAGGAAAACAGCTTTCTCCCGCGCTGACCTTCCTCCGTCCCTCGCCGGCAGGTGTGCGGGGCCTCGGGTCAGTTCGAGTTGGAGATCCTGTCCATGCAGAACGTGAACGGGGAGCTGCAAAACGGGAACTGCTGCGGCGGCGCCCGGAACCCGGGAGACCGCAAGTGCACCCGCGACGAGTGTGACACGTACTTCAAAGTGTGCCTCAAGGAGTATCAGTCCCGCGTCACGGCCGGGGGACCCTGCAGCTTCGGCTCAGGGTCCACGCCTGTCATCGGGGGCAACACCTTCAACCTCAAGGCCAGCCGCAGCAACGACCGCAACCGCATCGTTCTGCCTTTCAGTTTCGCCTGGCCGGTGAGTGACCGACCCCGGGGAGAAGGCCGGGCAGAGACTTGCACCCGCGTCTGGCCGAGCTCTGCTTTCCCGTTCGAGAGAGATTTAAAGGGCCTTGGCTTGAACTTAGGCGCTAACTGGGGGAAGTCTTTTGAGGCGGCGGGTTAGGGAGTCGAGACTCTGTAGTTAGACCTCGGGAGGGCCAGCTGAGGCTGGTCCCATCCCCGCTGCTGTTTGCTTAGCGCACAAAAGTGGGGACCCTAGACGGGATTGTGGGACAGAGCTCCCAGGAAGGCTGGCTTAAACTTGCAACTTGAAGTTCCCAGAGTGCTTCCCCCAGCCCCCGCGCCGCCGCCCCGAGCCAGGAGGTCATTATAGTTGGCTTCTTTGCTTTAACCCATGAAACCTGGTGCTTTGTGGAAGGCGACTCGGCGCGGTTCTGGCCTGCGAACGCGGTCCAAATTGGCAACCTCTCCTTTCCCGTGAAGGGCCGGGAGGGCGGGTGTGTCCTTCCTGGAGAGTGTGGGGGGAGTCCGTTTCCCGCTGCTCCCCGGGAGATTTCGGTGTGTGCGGAGGCGCTCTCTGGGCTGGGCACAAGGGCCTGGGGGGGGGCCTTCAGCGGGGTTCTCAGGGCCCTAGCCTAGGCTGTGGACTCTGGAACCCTCGCTCCCTGCGGGCTCCTTCCCGCCCCCGCGCGGTGTAGCTCCTGTGGCCTCACTTCCAGCGGTTCCCGGGCTCTGGAACAGCTGTGTTTGCAAACTTCCCCGGGAAGGGCGGGCACAAGTCCCCCGCAAGCTTCGGGGGCAGTGCCAAGGCTTGGGAGGGATGGCCTCCTGGAGGTAATGCCTGCCGGGTGCAAGTGCATAGACCCTCACCCCATACACCGCCCCCAAAGTAGCTCCAGGCCCCGGGCCCAGCTGGCAAACTCTGTAGCGAGGCCCTTGCAACATCCCAAAATGGGTGGAAGGAAGATGGGTGCGATTGCAGAAGGGGAGGAAAGGGAAATGTTGGGGGTGTGCCTTCTGCCTGGCTCCTGCTGTCCAGGAGGCATGACTCATTGCCAGGACTGGGGCTTGGCCCAGCCTGTGCCGGGAGAATGGGTGGTGAGAGGGGGAGCTGGGGACCCCAGAGGATTGCTTTCCGCCACCACGTGCTCTGATGGGGTGCACTCTGCTGCCTCCTGTCCGTGGGCTTAGGCTGTGATTCACAGCTCTGGGAGGAGAGGGGAGGGGAAGAGTGTCTAGCTAGGTTTGTGTGAAGTTTGAGATGGCTCTTAACGTCCACATTTGTAGCAGATGGCATTATAAAGTGCCCTCTGCATGGGTGAGATAAAGCAGTTATCAAAAACATGCCATTAAAAGGGGCTTTAGATATATATGAAAAACTAAAAACACTGGTTTTTGATGTTCTTTTGAGGTTCAAAGGCTGTTACTGTCGTGGGATTTCATTTTTAGAAAGTGTTTATCTTGTTTGTTAATCCCCTATTAGGGAGAACTTTAAGCTAAAGAGATTGGCCACCTTTAAATCTGGCTGGGCCCAAGCTGACCGTGAATGCTGACTGCCCTTGAACGTGTGTTTGGAGTTTAGGGGGAAGGGGCCTGCAGGTGGTTCCACCCTCCGGAGGATCAGTCCGGAGCCCCTCGCTTTTCACAAGACCATAAAAGGAATCTTATTAGTGATGTGGAAAAGCAGCAGCCTGGCTGAGGTTTATTTTGGAGAATAGGGTCAGAGGATGGCTTGGATGAAAACAGGGAGGCTTGCTCAGTAGGCTGGCTGGGGAAAAGTGACCTAGAAGGTGTGTCTGTCCCCTTTTGACACTTGGCCACAGAATGCCACATGGAAAAGGAACAGAAAATGGTGTTGGGAGGGCAGGAGAGGCAATTGATTTGCATTTGCTGGTGCTCTTCTGTGGTTTCGGGCCCCACGGGTCACCAACCTTGAAATACTCTGGACTTCTGTAGAGTGGGGGAAGACCCATGGGGCAACACTGAGAATGTGGTTCTTTTGAAGTTGGGCCAAATGTGTGTATCACTCATAAACAAGTCTCCACCCATTTGCCCCAAAAAAGGCCGCCTGTGAAACATAAGCTTTATTTCCCAAAAGAAATTGGAGTTTAGGTGTATTTTATTTTCCTGAATGTGGCTAGAGAACCATGACAGTCCATAACTTTCAAGAATGATTTCAGGGAGAGTGTAAAACTTAAAGCACTTAGGTAGCTGAGCAAGGATTGAAGTAGGGGAGCACAGCTTCATTCAATTTGACAATTAACTATTAAGTGTGAGCTTCTTGACTAGGTCACAACTGAACTTGGCACAAAATTCAAAAGGTAACAAGAGAAGGATATATGGGTTTAAAAAAAACAAAAACGAACCAAAAAAAAAAACCCTTCAAACCACCTTGGACTCCCAAACCCCTAGGCAGCCTCAATTACCATTTGTGTTTCCAAATTTGCTGATGCTAGAAGAGCTGGGGTGCAGAGTGCAGGGGTAGGTCAGTGTTGAAGGTCGTGTAATTCATGCCTTTTGTTTGTAATTATGACCCCAACCAAGCCACAGTTCATGTTCTGGAGAGGGAGAAGAAATGATTTGGTCAGACATGAAATGCAGTTCACATTGCAGTGTGCATGTGAGTCTCTGCAGAGGTGGGCCTGCCTACCACATCGTAGCCAAGCATGTCCCACTTGGTGTCCACTGCTCCAGCCCTGGTCTTGTGGTTTTTTATCGGTAGCTTCTATTCACCATACTGTTGATGCTCCAAGGAGCTTGACTTGAAGCAACTACCCTGATTTATGATTCCCAAATAGAGGGACCAAGTGATAAGAACATCATTTTGAGAAGTAATTGAGCTTAACAAGAAATGATCTGGGAATAACCACGTATAAATCACTGAAATGGTTAATTTGCACCTCCCCCAATTACTGCTAAATCCCTGTAGTGCCTGCCTATTAAAAATGCATTAGAGTAATTACCACTACCCATCCCCAAAAGCTTTTTGGGAACCCCAGAACCCCAGTTAGCTGTATTGTTGCACTGGTGGCCCCGGAGTAGAATGAATCTAAGGAAACTGGGGGATGCAATTGGGGTATTTGGCTTATTAACCCCGTATTTAAATACCATTGACCCTATTAAAGGATTTGCTGAGATCAACTTAATTTTTTTTTTAATGAAAATCCAATGAAATGTGATTCTTGTATACAAGAGATGCCAGCTTTGGCCTCCTTGACATTTATGGCCTCAGTGACCAGTTGTCAGGGGTTTGGGAATTCAACTGCCACAATGTTAGTTCCAGAATGTAATTGACAAGTTCTTGCCCTTATGTCATCTTTTCTAGTCCCTGAGCTTCTGTAGATGTGGCGTGGGCATGTGGAGGGCAGAGGGATGGGATTCTCATTTGAGCTGGCTCTTTTCTGCAGCCAATATTTGCAACCTGCCTGTGTAGCAGCATTTATACAAACAGCACACGTGCGTACATGCTCAGAGCAAGGGACTTCTTGCATGCAGAGAAAACACCTTTTGCCCCAAGAAACCTACCGCAAACTAAAGTTGTTGCAATGTAGACATGTCATTTCCTCACCAGGCTTGGAGGGAAAATGGAGCTACGCTTGAGTTCTTTCTTGAAAGGGCTGCACTAGCCGCAGAATGTTGTTCCCAAAATGGAATCCCCTTTCCAGGTACTTGGTTTCTAATATGTATTTTTTGTCTTGCAGGTATAACCTATGTTTTCTTCCTCCTTGTTGCCTTGTTTCTTAGCAACTTATTCAAACCCTCAGTGCTTAAATGAGTTTGCAGCCCACCAGTTCCACACCCATAATTCTCTAGGGACTTTAAACCATTTTTAGAAAGCAGTGAAGCTTTTGGCATAGAAGCTGTTGGAGGAGTTGAGTGGGTAAACAGAGTCAGCAGCAACTTACAAGGCTTTCTGTAACCTCCCAGCACACGCAATCTGAACGCTGCCTAAAATCTTTACACCAAATAGTGATCCTTCAGGGACCTTTTGGATAGAAGGCATGTGGGAAGTTTAGCATGGAGAAAAAAGTTATTCACCAAAAAAAAAAAAAAAAAAAACCCAGAGCCAGGGAAGCAAGGATTCTTTCCTGTTCTTGATCTGAAAACAGAAATGCACACAGAGGTGTTGGCTGTATTCATAGCAGCCCCCAGCTCCATTGTAGAAGGGCCAGACATTGATCTCAATGTCATGCTTTAAAGATTTCTTATAAGAATGCATAGTCTCTTGGTGTGCGTACAGTTAGCACTGTAGTCCATAAAAGCAAATGTTCCTGTGAATTCTCCCTTGAGAGATTTATACAGGCATGTCCTCACAAAAAAAAAAAAAAAAAAACCTCCAAGGTTAGGCTCCAAAATGCTGAGACAAGTGACACTTGGCTCCAGCTCTTAAATATATTTTTTTAAAAAAATAGAATAATACAAACTTAACATTTTCTTCCAATTGTAGGAAGATACATTGGGATGTGTGGAAAGTGGTGATTCCAGAATGGCAGTAGACATGGAGGATGGTCCTGGGTTCAGAAATATCCCACCTTTACTTAGGTGCATGGGGCCCAGGGGCCGTGTTGTGACTTTCTTGGTGGTTTCCAATCGCTGTGTGGACCACAGAAGCCCTGTGGCTGACTTTTATGTGTGCCAGTGACATCTACTATTGGTACAGTGTGTGTGCAGGGAAGAAATTCCACAAGGTGGCTCCCGGTGGTTAAATGGGTACGTAAATAGTCAAACATTCAGAGTCCTCTACCAGCTCAGCCCAGTTTTTATGCACTTTTGGTAAATAAGTAGAAAGGCTTCTTGTTCGGGCTTGCTCTGTGTGAACAGGACCGTTGTGCTTGGCTGGCTTCTCGGTATTCTATCTATTAACCTCGCCACCCTTTTGTAACTGGTGCATTTAATTATCAGTGGGATGCTTTTCAAACAGGTAAGGGTAATGCTGGGAAAGGGGGTGGGGGCGTCTCAAATCTGGATATGAGCTTTGGGGCCCCTTGGTGAGCCTTTGAGGTGGGCTTTGATGAGAAAATCACCCTTTGTAACCAGATCGGGCTCTATTGACATGTCAAGCACTGCAGACTTGATTGCCTTCTATGACTGAAGTCTTAGCTTAGATGCTATAGGATAGTTGTCCTTTCTCATCTCACCTTGCCAAAACCCTACGATGGGTGAATCGTGTGCCCAAGTAGGTGTGAGTGTGCCCATCCATGGACTCTCTGAAACCTTTTTTGTTTCATATGTGTTGTGACTGGAATATTTTATACTCTGGCCACCCAGACGCAGGCAGGACAATAGAGTTGGCCGAATTGACTGAAATGAGGATTATGGAGAATAATGGGGCCTCTCCAAAAATAATGCTAATACAGGGCAAGCGACAGGAAGCAACAGTTGAGTCAGCAGGGCACAGGGCCCCCGACAAACCCAGGGGCCGACTGACTTCGCACAATGCCCGAGTTGGCACGTCGGGCATTCCCAGGATGTGCGTGCTGCTGGCGGGCCTGCCTATCACAGCAGCCTGGGTTTTGGACGCCGCACGCGTGCCGTTTGGATGGCGGTTTGTTTGTGTCCCTCAGCTTGGCAGGAGGGGAGGCAGCCGCTTCTCAGGGCTTGGTTTGGCCGTCATTGTTGCCAGGAAAAGGAAGCTCCCAGCTGCCAACACAATTACCTTTGTTTCTTACATCCCCCTTTCTTAATGTGGCAATTAAGTGCTTACCGCTCTGCCCAGTGCCAAGGTAACCACCGTGGAGTGGGACAGGGCAGAGAACAGCCCTCAAGCCAGCAGTCTGTGTAGAGGGCAGGAGGGAGGGGCAGGGGATCTGGCCTTGGGAGGAACCTGGTGGCTCTAGGCTGCCTTGGGGCTCTAATGCCAAGACCCTCCTCCAGGTAAAATGCCACGGAGATCTCCCAAAAAGCAATATGCAAAGTTCACCATTCCTCTTCCAGGCCGCATGAGAAGGGGCACCCACTGCTGGGTTGCCAGACTTCCTTAGGCCTGGAGCTGGGATGGGGCAGAAATAACTCACTTTGAAAATCCAGACTGAAGATACATTGACTACCCATCCCTCCTGCTTTGCCCCCAGAGTATTCTGGGCAACATAAGAAAGAGGAAAGCCAGGGGGCTCATCAGAGGCTTAGTTTTAGAGTTTGAAACCAAGAAAAACCCAGGTATTTGCTAATTTTTTTGGTCTGCTTTTTGGCATGAACCTGTTAAGTGTGAACACTTGCCTTGCCGGGCCTGCCTGGGCCTGGGGACTCTGCCTCTGCCGGGGGTCAGATTTGCAGTGGCTAATTGGGTGTGACTTGGGCAGAGTGGATTGCTGACTTGTGGCCTGGTACATGGTTTGATAGCATGAGCTGCACACGGGCTGGGGTCTCAGTGTCTGGATGTATATTCAGGGATGTACAGAGGTCAAGCGTGGGCCTGGGAAAAATTACAGTTCCCTAGCAACTAATAATCATTGCCAAATTATCTTGATTGTTGATCTATAGTGTGGGGATGGAGAAGGAGGTGGCGAGAGTGCCTCCTAATAGGAGCCTTGGAGGGAAGGACTCCTTTCCTCTGAAGGCTCCTTCTGCCCCAGGAGATTAGTCCTGGAACCCTGATCCTCCCCCTGAAGCAAGGGGGAGAGGAGGTCCAGGCTTTGTTGCCATCACTGAAGCTCCCTGCCCTCACCCCATCTCTATCCCTGAGAGAAGAGGCAATTTGTGGAAAATCGCCAAAAAAAGCCAGTCATTTATGGCTATATGCTGTTCTTTTCCCTGAAGGTGGGGTGGTGTTGGTTAGCAACTTCTGAGGTCTTCCCAGCCCTGGTGAGGATGAGCCTGGTAGACTGCCTGGTCTTCCAAGTTCTTGTGCAAGACCTAAGGATGCCTTCTTCCTTGGGTATTAAGTGGAGTTAATACTGCCATGCCAGCTCGGTCCCGGGCACCTACCCCTGCAGTGGGGTTTGTGGGTATTATGTGTTTAGCGCTTGTGCAAGTCTGTCAAAACTCCTGGTATCAATGCATTTAATCAGAGGATTAATTACAACAATATTGTTGAAGTGAAGGATGTGGGCCTCAATGTGACCAGCGCATGAAGGGCTTAATTATACAGAATCAGCCACACATC
Organism: Avahi laniger; assembly: GCA_963575035.1. Taxonomy (NCBI): domain Eukaryota; kingdom Metazoa; phylum Chordata; class Mammalia; order Primates; family Indriidae; genus Avahi; species Avahi laniger. Next base: position 8,308 of record CAUYSK010064950.1, on the reverse strand, counting down.
TGGCCTCATTTCGACTTGGCTCTTGCCTCAAATTGGTAGAGAAATATAATTTGCCGCTCTTAAGGAAGAGTCCTATAATTTGCAGGAAGTCCTAGGTAACTTAAAGAGGCTGTAAATACGGTATAACTTTCACTAATAAAATATTAATGACGACAACAATGAATTTGGACCTCTGGCCACTAACAGGAGAGGGCTGGGTATGTGCCTCGGCTTGCCCGGTTTTGCTTGCTTTTCTGAACATTTTCCCACAGTTATCAGTGAACGAAATGGAATCCTACTCTGCTTTGAGTATGAAACATATTTCGGCTGAATTCCAAGGCAGGGTCTATCACAAGATATTTTTATATTCGGAGACAACCTGCTGTGTCACCGTGAGAGCAGTAAGCTGGCCTTGAGTTATGAATGAAACTCGCTTTTTTTCTTTTTTACCTTGACCTTATAGGTGCCTTCTCTTGGCAGCAGTGTGCTCCTGATGGCATGGCACAATGTTATTTAATCAATATATACTATTTCCGAAGGATTGGTTTCTGATGGTGGCAGAGCAGGAATGCTTAAACATGTTCATATTCCTTTTCTCCCCACCTGCCTCGAGTATATTTCTCCAGCACCGAGATAGCAAAAGGTTTATTTAAATCTTGGTGTTTGGTCAAACTTGACCTTATTATAAATTACAAATGAAGAGTTGGGTAAAAGAGGGAATTTGCTAATAGCCTGGGTCTTGGGGGGGGGGGGGTAGGCATGCTTCTGTGATAAGCCTGGTAGATAAAAGGTGCCTTCAGTATAATAGCTGGCATTTCGCCAGCATCCAGGGAATCTGTTTAGTTAGTGGACTCTGATTATTTCTGGAATGTTAGATCTTATTAACAGATAAGTTCATCAATAAATATAACCTGTAGGTGTGTGGTTATTTCTCCCTTTGTACTGTCTCCCAGAGGATCTGACCCCAGCCCACTGCCCAGTAAGGTTGCCCTCTTTGTCTTACAGAGCCTCCCTGCCTACCCCCTCCTGTTTCCTAGAGTTACCTGATACTTGTGGGAGCCAGGATGGTCTCACACAGACAGAGCTTTCAAAGGGGTTCTGAAAAGGAAAAGGGGGCCTCCCTGGGGACTGCCCCACTAGGGCCCAAAGTGTAACCTTAGCAATACCCGCTCAGTACAAATACCTGGTTAGGTTAGCTTAGAATAATTTCTTTGTGTGGCTTTTTTTTTTTTTCTTTTTCCTCCTTCATGCACTAAGGTTGGGATCTGGAAAGTTTTGGAAAACTCTATGCTAAGCACTCCCACATGGGGAGGTGGCATTTCCTGATCACGACTTTGGGCCACCTGCATGCATGTTGACACCAGTGGGCTCCTGCCAGGTGAAAGGGGTCATTTGTCAACGTAGGGAGAATGTTGAAAAAGGGCAGTTGTTTTGGATTTAAACATCCAAGACCTCAATGCGATGGCCAATAGAATTTTCATTTTGGCTTTATGGTTTGGGTTGGGGGTATGCTGGGAGGCCAAGAAAGTACAGCACTGGAGAGCCGACCCTGGTTTCGCAATTGTTAAGCTGTTCTTTATCTGTCTTGCAGAGGTCCTACACATTGCTTGTGGAGGCGTGGGATTCCAGTAATGACACTGCTCGTAAGTACCACATTAATGGACTTTTCCCTTAAATGCACGTGGAAGTACAGTGCTTGGCCAAGCAGTCAGAGCCAGATCTGTCGTCTCAGTACTTAGGAAAACTTCTGCCACCCACTGCCATCTGCTCCACTACCCCCAACCCCCACCCAGGGCAAACCTGTCAATGGAATCTATTCCTTGACTTCCCCTAGAATTTTAGCTTGGAATATTGAGTAGCCAGAACAGACTCCCAGTTAACTCAGTGCCTGATAATGAAACCTAGATTATCCTTGGGATAGAGATCTTAATGGTTTTACAACTTTAAAACCGTGTAGACTGCTAAAGGATCAAAGTAGTGACTTTTTAAAAGTCCATTTAAACTTTAAGTGAGCGTTTAATCTCTCATCAGAAAGATAAAGCCATAAAGGTGGCGCTGGGCTCTAAAGACCGACCTTGAATTTCACTTGGTGGGCAGGTGAGCTTCAAGCCCGTCCGGGTTTCCCACACTGCGCACGACAAACCTTTCATTGAGGCAGAATTCCAGAGCTTCACAGCCATTACCTGCCTTGTCCCCTTCTGAAAGATGGCTCTGTTTTCAGCACAGGTCGCTTTTCAGGACTGTGAGGGGTGGGTTTTGGTGGAGAGGCCATGGAGGGTGTGTATGGAAATGGCAGCAGGCTGGCTTAAATGGTAGTCTTGCTTTTTAACTGTGACTTAAAAAATCTTTTCCCTCCTGAACCAAAACTGCGAGTTCCCTTTTTGCCAGCAGAGTCTCAGTGGCTGTCATCGGAGAACTTGACCCACGCTGAAATCTTTGGGGCTGTGCGTGAGGAAGAGTTGACCCCGCTTCGTTGTCTTTGTCCTCTGTTATCCAAACGTTCCTTTTGCTTTTCTACCTCTCTGACCCTTTCAGTGACCTCTGTTTTCACTGCTAAGAGCACTTTTCCCCTTGCCTGTTTACTGACCCTGAGGATGGCGCATGCCCAGCGTGGGCGCCGTGAGGGCTGCGCCGGCGGCAGCTTCCAGCCGTGGCTGGCTCGTCGGGCCACCCAGGGCCACAGAATCATTGCTGAGCCCAGATGTGCTGGGGCTCCCAGGCCGTTTGAGTCACCCCTCTTGCTTTGACATCTTAAGTCCTGCTCTTTGAAGTCATCCCTGCCTGGAGTGGGGCCTTGTGAAAGTCCGGGAGCCAAGCCTTCATCCCCAGAAGGGCACCCCTGTGCCACTGCAGGGGTGGTGGTGACAGGGGCTTTGCCGGCCTCGGTTGTGGTTGATGCCAATCAGGGTCATAGACACCTGGTTCTCCCGTCCCTCCCTCTGGCGCAAACATTGAGGATTGTGTGAGCGTTATGTCACTGTGACCTGCTTACAGCGGTAACTAAGCCTTGGGAAGACGGAGGTGGGGAGGGGAGAGAAATGGGCTCTTCTGATGTTCTGGAGCTGGCATGGTGTTCTCCTTCCCTTTTTAGCCGTTAGAACAATCCAGTTGGTGGAGTGAACATCCTTGAGGGTGGATCCTGGCTTGTGACAAGAGTCAGGTCAGTTGTTAGGGACATGCGAGAGACCCCTCAGCATCTGCAGGGCCTTTGCTCGGCTTTTCGTGGCCCCATAGGTTAGAGAACTGTACCCCTGGGAAGTCAGCACCCATCTGGAGCTGCCCACAAGTGTCTGCATTTCCCAATAGCCCCATTTTGGGGTTCTGGGGTGTTTCATCTCTTGCTGGGGGGAAGAGTGGTAACCGAATCCTTGGGAAGGGCACAAGGAAGACTGAGGTAGCAATAAAGTGCTTTCTGACCTCTACTTTGGAGAGGGGGATCGGCACAAAGTCATGGGATGCCTATGGCAGGTCACTGAAGCTCCCTTGCTGAACCCTGATGAAGGAAGAGCAGTGGGTTTGGTGGGAGTGTTTTACCCACTTGCCTATTTGGCCTCTTTTGTGATGCTTCCAAGGAATCTCAAACTCGGAACAGTCAAAACCAAACTTGGGATCTTCCCTCTTCAAAATCAGTCCCCTCCTAGGGCCCTTTCTGGGTGACTAGCACCAGTATTTGAACACCCACTGCCATAAGCCAGAAACCTGTAGGTGATCTATGTGCCTCCTCTCTCTTGGCGTCCATAGCTAGTTTGCCTCCAAGTTCTGAAAACCACCTCTCCCAACTCTTCACTTGAATCTGGCTCCCTCCCACCGTCTCCCCCACCACTACCCTGGTCAAGTCACCATCTGCTCATGCCTGAACTCCTAGAGCAGCCACCAACTGGTCCACCCATATCTGCTCTGGTCCACCTTCTAGTGCTTTCTCCATTCTTCTGCCTTCCTGGTTTTTTCAGAGTATAACATTTGATCATCACACTTACTGTAAGAAGCCAGCCACTCAGTGGCTTCCTCCTGCTCTTGGGACAGATCTTCACGTGGCCTGCAAAGCCCGGCCCTTTCTCCCTGTCAGCTTTGTCTTACACACCATATAGTTGTCCATCATAACTTTCTTTGCTGCCTCAGGACCTTTGCATGTGCTGTCTGCTCTGTCTGGAATGTTTTTGCTCCTTACTCTTCACCCTCAGCCCCTCCCAATAGACTGTACTCTCTGAGGGCAGAAGCTGAGGAGTCCAAATGGAACTGGCTGCCCTTTGGGACCCAAGCAAGTTGCAAACATCCTGGCTTTGGGTGCATGCTAGAGGCAGAGCCCTGACTTTGGGGACAGAATTCCTTCCAACATCAGCTCTGCAGTAAACCCTTACCAGTTGACTCTGGCCCGGATGAAGCCCAGGTGCTATTCGTGTGTTAGCTGGTGTTTTCTAAGGCTGGCCCTCCTGTCCTCAGTCCTCTAGAGTCCTTTCTGTTACATTTCTGGACTAACGGTATATGAGGATCCAGATTTCTTGTTCTGCCCCACAGCAAATGGTTTCAGTTTACTGTAATGCTTAATAGATACATAAACACAAACAGGCACACTTAGGACCAGGTTTTCCTCGTAGCTTGACCTTCTTGGCTAAGGCTTCCATCTAGGTTTTCAGGTTGGTGTGGTCCCAGGCTTGTGCTCAGACATACCCATCATCACCTCTTCAACCTGCAAGGCTGTTGGGGGTGCTTCATGATCCATCTCCATGCTGTTGGGGATCACAGGGAGGCATGGTGATGTCCACTCTCAAAAGGCTGGACTTTTAAGGGACCTACTCCAAATACATCACAGCGCCCCAAGCTGATGGGAAGCATGATTCAGGCGACATTGGAAGAAGCAGGCAATAGACTTGCTCTTTCTAACCCAGCCATGCTCAACTCCCTGCCTTGGCTGGTGTGAAGTTACTACGCAGCTCTTTTAGCCTGATCAAGGATTCTGAAGCGCTCACACAGCGTTTCCCGGAAATGAGCAGAAAGCATGCTGAGCAGCCGAGAAGCACATGCCAGCCTGCACCCTTAGGACCGCGCTGGACTCTTGTCTGAACTGTTTGTTGTTGATACTAGCCTGAGAGAAGCTGGAAGCCTTTGAGCCATGGCGAGCGTGTTTAAATGACTCCTTTATGAAGGTCTCGTAACCACATGCTAATAGCCCACTACACGTTTTAACTGAACCAGCAAAGCAAACACGCAGTTATGGAGGAACATTTTTGTCATTCCTTGGCCCGTGTTTGTTTGCAAAAACTGAAGTGAGCGAGGTGTTATCTGTAAGTGGTTCCGTGCGTGCTGGGGTATAAGTCTGCAGGTGTGTGGGCTTGTTCAAGGCTTGTCTTGCCCACACGACAATTCAAGAACCCCAGAGGGTGAATGCCGGGGCCGCGTTGGAAGTGGAGTGTGTGGATGAAACCACCTAGGAGTTCCTTCTCTCCTGGTCATCTGCAGGGCTTACCTAGCTTTGTAAAGGAGCTCAGGCCCAGGGCCTAGAAAAACAGCAGTGTGGGTGGGTAAGAATCACAAAGACATTGTGAGCAGGTCCTAATTCTGTCTCTAGGATGGCCTTGAATTTGACAAGGTGGTGAAGGGTTCGTGCTGGCAGGTTTAAGAAAACAAACACGAAGCCAGGCTGGGGTGCTGACTTAGCACCTTGCTGCCTCTTCACATCTTTCCTCTGAACTCCTGGCACCTGGTGTTTGGAGCTATTTTTGTACCTGTCTCTTTTCTCAGACTAGATTATAAGTGACCTCAGGGTAGGGACCACTTGTTACTCCTGAGAGCTACTTGAGTTCAAGGTGTTGCTTTTCTTTGGTAAGCATTCTTTAAGGGGCATGACTTAGCTCAAAAAAAAAAAAAAGAGAAAAAAAACCCAAGCCCTCACTCAACCTGTCTCTAAACTGGGGCAAATTATTTCCCCATCTGCCTTCTGGGCAGAGGAGAAAGGTAAAATGCATCAAGTTCATGGTGTTGCTGTTTAAATGCTGGCTTAAAAGGTGGCCGTGTTAACAATTTTCTAAAAATGTAACTTAGTCCACTCCTTGGCTTCTAATGAAGAGTTTTGAAATGGACAAAGCTTTTCTAAACAGGACACACAATCTAACACCAGAAAAATTGCTAATCTTCACCTGGAGCGATGAAATTTCTAGAGCAACATTCCATAAAGGGCTACCTTCTCTAATACATAAAGAGCTTTGCAAGTCAGTAGGATGGACGATATCATATAAAAGTTGTCAGAGAAGAGAAGCAGGTTGCATTTCACAGAAACAAATACAAATGGCTTTATAAATACCGGAAAGGGTGCTCACCATCACTTAATTAAATGCTGATCAAACAAGAGATGCCTCTTATCAGGCACAGATCGGAAGGATTATTAATACACAGTGCTGGCACTGGTGTTGGGAAACGCAGTTTCCTGGGCTGGTGGGAGGATGAGCTGATAGGGCTTCACCAGCAGGTAGTTTGAGATGGTCTGTGAACAGAAGTGCATTGTGAATTGGTTGTGCACATACTCTTTGATTCAGCACTTCCATTTCTAGGATTTTTCTTTCTACTGGAATCACACACAGGCAGATATATTTAAGGATGTTCATTGTGGCTTCGTTTAATAGTAAGAGGCCAAAACAACCAGAATGCCCATATATGAGGAACTAGGTAAATTATTTATTGGTATTTTGAGACAGTGAAATACTATGCACCCATGAAGAGAACAGGTAGATAAGTGGTAACAGGGAAGAGGCATACACTTCTCATTTTTTGTCTTTTGTATAGCTGTTTGAATTTTGTACCATGTGCATGCTTTTATTTTTTGAAGTAGCCAAGATGGGCAGGGAAGAAGGCACAGATGTGGATGATAACACAATTCATCACTTTTGCCCCTAGAACCTGACAGCATTATCGAAAAGGCTTCTCACTCGGGCATGATCAACCCCAGCCGGCAGTGGCAGACCCTGAAGCAGAACACAGGGGTTGCCCACTTTGAGTATCAGATCCGCGTGACCTGCGACGATTACTACTATGGCTTTGGCTGCAATAAGTTCTGCCGCCCCAGAGATGACTTCTTTGGACACTATGCCTGTGACCAGAATGGCAACAAGACTTGCATGGAAGGCTGGATGGGGCCCGAGTGTAACAAAGGTACGTGTCTGTGCGTAGATTAACCAGCACTGAGTGCCAGCATTTGGGTGGCATGTGGCACACTCAGGCAGGGTGGGATTTGGGCTGCCGTTCTAGGCCTGAAGCACGAAGGTGCTGGATGTGAAGCATGAGGTTGGTGCCCTGTCCAGGTCCCCGTGGCTGGCTGGTGTCCCTAGCCCCAGCTGCTGTGAGCGGTGCCTGCTATCAGCTCATAGCTGCTCCTTCTACAGGGACTAGTCCTTGGCCCAGCCAGAGCCACTCTGTGCCCCATCCCTCCAGCTCAGTCAGTGAGCAACTGACATAGGGGCCCAAAGGCCAGCCCCCTTTGCCCGAACGCTGTGGTCCGGTTCACACTCTAGAGTGTCCCCTGGGATCAAGTTGAAGCCAGACTCCAGCTGAGACCACGTCCTTTCCTGCCCCATCTGCTTCCCTCAGTCCCTTTCTCCTGGGCCCGAATTCCCTTCTCAGGCTCTGCTTCTGAGGAACCTGACCCAAAACAGATGCCAGATGGGACTGGGTTAGCCCAGCTGATGTCTGAACAGTCAGTGCTGTAGAAAATGACAGTCCCTGAGCTCCAGGTGGCCTTGCAGCACACTTTCGCTGGGCACCTTTGGGGGCCGTGGCATTGAGGGGGGACGGCTGAGCGGTTAGCCCGAGCTGTATGACTCGATCCTATAGGATTGGGCCCACCCATGGTGGCATGAGCTCCAGAGAACTGGTGCCATCTTCTGTCCCAGCCCCTTCCAGAACTCAGTGGTGCCAATTCATAGCAACCTGATGGGTGACTGGTTCACCGGATCATATCCCCTCGTGAACAATAGTGTACTCTGCTTGTTTTATATGATCATTAGGTAAACTTTCACGGTAAACTCAAATTTAAAAATGAATTTTTGAGCTATAGTGGGAGGGGACAGGGCATGGGGGGAAGGTATTTGCAGGTCTCCTGGGCAATACTGCTTTCTTAAATAACTGGAGACAAGAGTTTAAAAAGATGACATTTCTGGAATTGGTCATATTTTAAGTAGTTGGTGTTTAGGTAATCGTCACTGTCTTTTTTTTTTTTTTTTAACTATGTAATGTTTAGTGTTTAATGTCAGTTCAATTTTTTTTTTTTTTTTTTTTAAACAAAGTATATAATTGATTTAAAAGTATACTTTACAAAATTAACACCAGACATGGCCAATGG
>CAUYSK010064949.1:0-52465 GCA_963575035.1 Avahi laniger | reverse complement strand
CGCCGTCGCATGCTCCTCTCTCTATTGTCGTATGTCCGCACTTTCCAGGTTTTGTATTCCTATCTCCTGTTATTCTTTTTCCTGATTTGTGTGTCCCCCGCTGAATCTGCACCGATTCCCCTCGCTGTTTTTGTGGGAGAGCGTTCCGATTGTGTGTAGCAGACCAGGATCTGCGTCTCCCTCTCTGGAAGCAGGGATCCGGGAGGCTACCCTAACTCCGCCATTTTTTCTCCTGGCTAATATTCTTTCCATTCCTCAGAACACGTTTTCTCAGTCAGGCTCAACACCAATGTTCCTCTCATAATGCCTTGCCTGCCTTCCATACTCAATTTGTTAACCAGTCTGAACTCTCTTGTAGGCTTTATTTTTCTTCGTTATGGTATTTGTTTCCTGCATTTGTCTCAGTTCTCTTATAGATTATAAGGTCCTGGAGGGCAGGGACCCTGTCTTGGAATGTCTGTATCTCTCAGAGTATTGCTCCTAGAAGGAAAACTCTTAAACGTGCTAATAAAATTAATTTTATTTGATATTTACGGTAAATTTGTTAGTCAACCAGGAAAGCATCACTAATCTTACTTTGGCAGATGAAGAGACTAAGGCTTGAAGAGGGTAAAAATAATATATCCTAAGCTCCATTAGCTGGTGAGGTAGACCAAACCCGATCTATAGATTCCTACCCTAATTGTCTTTCTGCTGCATGATACTACCTCGTTATAGTTTTGTACTATGATATGAGAGGTGGAGGTACTCAATGAGTATAACGATGATCGCTGAATTATCTACTGCTTACTTGAGAACAAAGGACTAAGACACATAAAGTAGTGCTTGGGAAGGAATTGGTCTCATCCTATCCCAGAAAATCACAACTAAGGATTAAAACAGAATTGGACAAAGTTAAGGCAACATCAGTACTTCTACATGCCACAGAATTTTCCTTTGTATCAATTTTTAAATAATGTTTATTTTGGTTTTTATTTATTTTTGCTTTCTCTCCTCAAATAGGAAGACACTTGAGGGCAAGGGCTATATTTTATACACATATGCCTCCAAAAGCCTTGTTTGAAATAGATAGACCACATATATGAGGGTTGTCCAGAAAGTATCCAGCCATGTAACCATTCTCACTATATTAACAATGATTGGATACTTTTCGGACAGCCCTCATATTCTGTGCATTCCTGTTGTGCAACTATGTGTATTTATAAGAAAAAAAATGATATTTTATAAGAAAAAAGTTCAGTCAAAGCAAATTCAGGTCAATATACTGATGTGGGGAATCTGGCTATTGTTAGGGAGGAAGGGAACCATGCATTGAAATAATTAGCAAAGAAATACTAAACATGACTCACAAAAGGGGGAATACATTTTTAATATCCTAATGAGTAGGAAAATTTGTTCACTCACACTCATCCTGCATAAATCAGTTGTGTAGAAAAGAAAGAGAGAACGTAAAATACAATACCCCATGCTCTCCCTGGGTTCCTCACCATCTCCTTGCTTCAAGAACATGTGACCTGTGGAGTCACATAGTGCCCTGTGCTTAGAAGAACCTTAATGTTTGGTTTAGTGCTTTGCTGTCGGCATCTTGAAATTCTTAATTTTTGAACAAAGGGCCCACACTTTTATTTTATACTCAGTCTTGGAAACTATGTAAGCAATTGTGCTAATCACTCTTCCAAGCCTGTGGATGCCTTGCAGTCCAAGTTTCCTTCCAAACCAGTGGGATGGGGGTGGGTGGGGGTGGAAGTGGGGGCAATGTCCTGCTCCCTCTCTAGGCCCAACTACAGGAAACACTATTCTGAAGAGATTGTAAGAGAAAAGGACCCTGAGATCATACAAAGGCCAACACTCTCCCTGGAAGTTGATGTCTGAGAAGTCCAGAGGGAATCATAGGAGTGGGAGTACTGGAAACCACAAAGCCAGCTTCCTGTAACAGTTTAAAAACCATTCATGAGAGAATACAGTAAAAGATTAGCACTTAAGCATTGTGGGAAACTTCTCATTGTAACCTCATTGACCAAAACCTTATTAGAGTGATGTGTCTGGTTTTAGCTCTTTATCTTGAAAACTGAGAAGTCTTAAAAGAAAAGGATAGAAATAACTAAATGAATAGGAAATGGAATCCATTAAAAATGTTAAAGGCCTTGGATTAAATTGTCAAGATAAGTCTGAAGTTCATAGCTTCCACCAAGTGTACAATAAACTAGCATGGGGGCAATTATTTTTCTATTTTTGCAAAAGAGATTCTTCTGGAATGGGATGGGCCTGAGATTATGGGAACTTTCCATGCATGGTACAGCAAGAAGCATGTCTGTCTTCAACATAGGAGAGGAAAAGCCATCAGAAAGAAAGCCCAATATGAGTTTCTTGATTGAAAAGGGATGATAAGCAGTATGCCATGATTGAAAAATAGATAGAGGTCAGGATGCCAACTTAGAATGCAGATTTGGAAATTATTATTATAATTAGTTATTGAGAAGAAAACCAATGGATCAGTGAGGTTAACCAAGGGAGAAAAAAGTAACTAGTATGAGAAGGAGGGAGGGAAAGAGAAGCAATGGGAATTAGTCACTAACATTTAATTAATTACTTGAAAGTACACTGAAATCTCCTGAGACAGGGACAAAATGTTAGCGTAGGTGCCTAAAAATTCTGAAAGCCTTTCTCCTTCTATGCATGCCTCCTTGATTCACAACTATCCTTCATTTCCTCTGTACCTTTCTCCAAAACTTTCCTTCACATTCTATCAGGAAAATTCGTGGGTAAGTCTGGTGGTAACAGCAACTTGTGGTTTCATAGCCAAATCCAGGATAACAAAACACATCTTCTTTCTAGATATGCCTCCAAGAAGAGAAGACAGACTCAGTCCTTCCTTTGGTGTCTGCTTGTGTAAACTGAAGAGACATAAATAGCCATCTTAGATAGATAAATTTTCTTTTCCTAGAAAACTAACATGTTTGTATTTGGGAGAGGGGTGGGGAGGAAGGGAGAGGGGAAAGGGAAAGAAGTTGGGAGAGATGGGGAGGGGCGAGGAAGAGAAAGAAAATGAGAAAGAGAGAGGCCATAGTACATAAAAAGTTAATTTAATTCTATAAGTCAATTTATAACTGGATAAGTATTGTTTTTAAGAGGAGATGAACAGTCATTATCAATATATTTCTCTTTCCGTTCCCTCTCCAAACTGTATTGACTTCCCCTCTCCTTTATGAAAAGGCAATAATCTAGTATGCCAATAAATGTATGTAACCAAGACACGTCTTTGAACATGTTGCTTGTTAATTATGTGACGATAACTAACATACAAAGTGAATGACCTATGAGAGGAATAAGAGATATGAAATGGAAGATGATGGAATGAAAGCTGAAAATTGAAACAATGCTTAAAATGGAAGCTGCAAGATACAGAATGAATAAAAAAAATGAAAAATAGGAAATAATGCAATAACATCATTATGAAAGGAAATAAAGATTAATTGGGATGAAGTACTAGAGAATAAATATGAAAAAGATGTGCTTGGGTTTATACACTTATAGAAGATAGCTCTTTTTACAGGATGTGTAAATAGAAGTTTTTAAAGCACAGGAAACCTCATAAATTCTGAAATAAGATCAAATCAGAAATTTGATTTGATGGGACAACTAAATAAGTCACACCAACTCTTGGCTTTATGTTCCAAAATTCAGTAGGAGTAAGAAATTGCTAGTAATTCAATTCTCGATGGATCAGTTTCCATCTATTTGACATAATTTGAATCCAAGGTTCAGATAAGAGTAGAAATGAAATAAGTAGATGAAAGTCAAGGTAAACAGTGTTATTTTCTGCTGCTTAAATATAGTTTGGAAATGTATTAGTGATGGGACTAAAGCTAAAAAATAAGCTCATATTGGAAGCACAGAATTTTTTTAATGCAACCTTCAACTATATTTATATGAAGTAATTTTCACAGGATTTTCCCCTCAAAACATCACCGTACATGTTAAACAAGTGTTTGAAGACAGTTACCATGGATTTTTACATGAAATATTTTAAATTATCTTAGGATCCTTTCTTTGTGGGGTGTGTGTGTTAACCTACCTCGACTGACTATGTAAGCCACAAAGCATAGCAACAAAACACAATGAAACTATTTTGAGGTTTGCAGATTTAGGATGGTCACTTAGCTCACAAGGATTTATTTAGAAGCTATGTCTAGACTATCCCTCCTGTCTTCTTTTCAGAAATTGTACTCCCCTCCTCCCAGATTTAGACACATGTCCCAAATGGGACATTTTCTGTCATTTTCTTACACGACTCCATTTTCCCCACCAAGGAATGGGAACCTGACTACCTATCAGTCCAATTCCGGGAATCTCCAATAATCATCCCTCCACTTACCACCCTGACCTTCAACAGCGACTGTTGTAGATGAGAGTTCAAGAGACAAGTTAACCAGTTAGATTTCCTCCCCAGGTTATTGGACCGTTTAGAGGAAGATAGTCTCTCCTCTCCAGTCTGAACACTGTGAGTTTGTGAACCTGGATATGCTGGAAGCTATTGTTTACATCCTTTTGGAGAAGTTATTTAAAGAGAATGAAGCAAATATGAAAGATAAAGAATTGCTCAATAAGTTAAACATAGAATTACCACATGGTCCAGGGATTCCACTCTTAGTTATGTACTCCAAAGAACACAAAGCAGAGACTCAAACAGAGACTTTTACATCAATGATCATAGCAGCATAATTCACAATAACCAAAAGGTGGAAACAACCCAAATGTCCATCAACAGATAAAGAAAACATGGAATATATATACAATGGAATATTATTCAGCCATAAAAAGGAATGAAATGCTGACACATGCTACAACATGAATGTACCTTGAAAACATTATGCTAAGTGAAATAATTCAGACACAAAAGGACAAATACTTTGTGGTTTCATTTATATAATGTACCTAGAGTACACAATTTGTACAAACAGAAAGTAGAATAGTTGTTACCAGGGGGTAGGGGGAAGGAGGGATGGAGAGTTATTGTTAATGGGTACAGGGTTTCTGTTTGTGATGATGAAAAAGTCTAGAAATGCTGGTTGTAAAAGTTGTACGATATTGTGAACATACTTAATGCCACTGAATTGTATACTTAGAAATGGTTAGATGCCAAATTTTGTTATGCAAATTTTAACATAGTAAAAGAAGACAAGCCCTCCCCAACCCCCCCGGGGGGGGGAGAGAGAGAGAGAGGGAGGGAGAGAGAGAGAAAGAGAGAGAGAGAGAAATCAATGATTTTGAGAGAGAAAAGTCTAACAGAGTCTTGTTCTGGTTCAGCTGTCTTCAATTCAGTTCCTCCCCTGCCTTTTCTGTGGTTCAGAATTTGCCAGCTGGATTCTACTTAGACTAGTTTATATTTAGTTTCTATCACTTGAAATCTAGAGTTCTAACACAGCCCTAAAGAAAATCTGCACGTAATTTACATGGACCCAAATCCAAAGACAAACCCGCATGTGCTGTCTGTTTCAGACTGAGGGTGTCATCCTTTCAGAACTCATTTCTCTGCCTGCAGATTGATCTGAAGGCAGAGACTATGCCAGTCCCTTTGATACAACGCCCGAGCCCTGGTACAGTGCACTTGCATTCCACGCAGAATGAGTCCTCGATACAATGTGAAGGACTAATTGATCTTATGTTTCCTAACTCCATGTACTGTGTGAATTTCTAGATGGATTTTGCCAATAAATGAGGTTCTATATAACTCAACATTTGCTTGGTTTTGGTATGGTCTCCCACTTAAAATAGCAGTCCAGGTTGTAGGCCCCCAACCTGCCAAGGCCTACCTTTGGTCTCTTCACTATTCTCAGCAATTATTAAAACTAGGCTCAGCCTATTTTAAGCCCACTAAATCACTGAATAAAAGGCCGACATTTTCTTCATCCATCATTCTATCTATTGTGCCACATCCTTCAAAGGGCTCTAAATATTAGCAGAAGCTGGAATCACTCATAATCTTAGTTGCATTGTTGTTATATCTTTAAAATTAGCACTTTCATCTCTCATGTAATAGAGTGTAATTTAAGGTACTGACTAGGTGAGGACTTGACAGAAAAAAAAAAAGTTACTCAAAAACGTTTTACTTTGCCTGCCCTGAGACAAAGAACATCAGTTTTCAAACCTGCCAACCTTTCAAGCTGTTCAACATTTAAAAGCTAAGTATACTTTAAAATTGTATATAATAGATGCCCAGGAATTCTGTTTTTAACAATTACGCAGTGTTTATTTGGTTCATGCACAGGTTTGCAAAGCCTTTCTAGGTTCAAAAACTAACCAAGATAGTTTATTAGAGACTCTGCTGCAAAGAGGTTTCCTAACTTGGAAACAAGTTAGGTTTTAGTGCCCTCTCTGAACACACCTGTCAATGTTCTTGAGGGCAGCTATTTTTGTACCAATCCTTGACCACATAGAAAAGAAACAGACTTGAATACCAAACTAGCACTACTCAAAGTTGTCTCTCACAGTGAGAAGAATGTTGTCAAACATTGTCCCCCCTGCCAAAAAAAAAAAAAAAAAATCTATACACTGCATGGTTGTCCAACCAAGGTGATATTGGTATATTGCCCACACTTACGTAAATTTTTGATGCTTTTTAAATTTTGATTATGAAAAATTTCAAACATACTCAAAAGTCAAAAGAATAGTACAATGAACTCCTGCACATCCCTTGTCAACAATTATTGACATTTTTCCAGCACTCTCTATTGAAGGCTTTTGGAGGATTATCAGATGATCCAAATATATCTAGTACGTTTAACCGAAAATAATTTATTGGTTCTTTTGATCCAAACCAAATTTTTAGTTCCTATCAAAATAGATTAGACTCTAACATACATCTATGAAACACATAATATCCAAAATATACTAAAATATACATCGTTCTTCTGGTAAAGATCTATATAATTCCTCTAATTCAATCATATATCATCAATCATGTTTTCTTAAATAGGCTATTTTCCTAACTCTTAAAAATAGGCTTGATTTACTTGGGTCAGGTGGCTTTTAAAAAAATTACTTCATATTTGATTTGATGGCTCTTTTCAATTTTATCCTAACACAGATAACATGGGCTGGAGCAAAACACAAGTGGACCTTGACTATCAGTTCAGTGGGTCCACACTGATTGATTTTAAAGTGGCTGCTAAACAACACAAATGTTTATGGATAGATGAATAGATCAACTATGGAATACAAATACAATGAAACATATTTGCCCTTAAAAAAGGAAGGAAGCTCTGAGACATGCTACAATATGGCGGAACCTTAAAAACATAATGCTAAGTAAAGTAAACCGGACACACAAGGAAAACTATAATATAAGTCCACTTACTTGAGATAGCTAGAATAGGTAAATTTATAGAAACCGAAAGTAGGGTAGAGACTACCAGGGGCTGAGGGAAATGGGGAAAAGGGAGCTATTTTTAAATAGATACAGACTTTCTGTTTGGGATGATGAGATGGTGGTGATAATCACACAACAGTGTAAATATACAATGCCTCTGAGTTGTACACTTACAAAAGGTTAAAAGATAAATTTTATGTCAATTTTACCACAATAAAAAAGTTGTTGCTTTAATAACAAGCCAAATTTTGACTTTAAAATGCAAAAATTTTAGACCCAGTATTTATACTCTTAAGAATTTAGCTTAAGAAAATAATCAAGAATACTAAAGTAAACAAGGGTATTCCCTGAAGTGATAGAATGGTGACATTAAATTCCTAATAACTGACAATTCATTACATATATAAATTATGACTTATATATTTAAGGGACTATTGTACATCCATCAAAATTATACTTTTAAATGACATAGTAAGATACTCAGGACAGTTTGTTAAGAGAAAATTTAGGTGAAAAGGTGGAAAAAAAAAAAAGAACACATACATTAAGTTGCCCCTAAAATTAGCTCTTCTATTTTTCACATAAGGGATTTAAAAAATTTTAAGTACATGTGTGTACACACACACTAAAAATTTAGAGAATAATAAATCAAGGCGTGATCCATGCATACTTCTGGAATGAGATTAATGGATATTTTTACTTGTCTGGGTTGTTTATTTTCCTCTAAATTTTCTACTGTAATCATGCGGCACCTCAGGAAAGAAGTAAAAATAAATATTTTAAAGAAATCTCCCCCTTCATTGGACCTTTTTTCCTTTAGATGATAATCTAAGCCCAGGAAAAATTATTATTATTCTTGCTACTCTAATTTAGATTATCAGTGCTCCTCATTAGGTGAGTTTAACTAGTCCATTAATGAGTAAAACATACAAGTTCTCCTTCTGCATTAATATATGTTGAAAATCCAAGCAATATACCACACCATTCAATAAAGTAGATAGCATTTACTGACCCAAACACACCAGGCATTGCCCTAAGCACTTTACAGGTATGATCACATTTAATTGCAACAATAACTCCATGAGGTAGATACTATTATCATCTTTATATAACAGATAATAAAACAGACATACAAAGAGCTAAGGTTCTCTGGTCATGCATAGCTAGAAAATAAAAGAGCTAGATTTTATATCAAGACAATCTGTCTCCAGAGCCCATTATGGAAATATCCAAGTGGCAGACATTATATAGTCAGGAAAGATTCATATCAGGCTGAGAACTGGGATTATACAGCTGAATGGCGTTAATATTTTTGCTCTATACACTTCCATAATTTTTAACAATGAGAAAGAATGTAATACTTTTTAAATAAAACTCTTATTAAGTATAAATGGAAGAATTTTGAGGGTTTTACTATGAAAATTACTGAGTAGTTAAGTAGTTTAACTGTAACTTGGAATGAGCCTACAATTAAGATTTACCACCACAAATTTATCAATCAATCATGATATATCCTTTGCACATAGTATGAATGCACTACAGAGTTTTAATTTGGAAAACCATGAGTAATTTCAGAGATGATTGCAGGTTGCTACACTTCATAAGCTGTCACTTGCCATTGTTAAAGGGGTAGGTTTCTGATTCAACATTTTGAGAGTTCTAGAGTAAAATGTACTTTAAAAGTACTTATTAAAATATTGAAGTTGGAATATCACTGGACTGAGATAGTATAATTCTATGTTCCTTTATAAAAATGCTTTATTTAAGACATTCTTAAAGACCCCTTAAAGCTCTTATATCCAATTTTCTGATGTATATCCTGTCCTCTGTTTTGAAGGTCAGCACATTCTTTCTGGTAGAAAATGTCAAATAGTGAAACAAATACCATACTGGTACTAAAGAGACCCAGTTTTGGCTTTGAATCCAGATCTATTTTTCAAGCCAATTGATTTTTCTACACTTAAGATAGCACATTTGTAAAATGGCAGGTGGTAGAGTGGTTACTGTGTACTTTTTCTAAGATTTCTTCTGGCTCACAATATTATAATTCTATAAGCCATGGAAAGATATCATAGAATCTTACAGAGATAAGAAGCATAAGACAAAAAGATTACACGATCACCTATATTCATCAATCAGGATTTTCAGCTGCAAACTCACACTGGCTTAAGCCAACTGGGATTTATCGAAGATACTAGGTTAGCTCAAAGACTCTCCAGGAGAGCCTGAGAAGCAGGTGTGGATGCTACTTGGCAAGGGAAATCATAGCCAGGAAGAACATCCAACTCTGTACGCTGCGGGTGCTTATAGTGAAAACACCTCTCCTGCTGCTGGCTGCTGATCATGCTTGGCACAGGACACCGTAAGCCCCATCACCACGAGCTCCTGGGGAACAGATGCTCCACACTTGCTGAGTGATAGATCTGTTTGTGCTCAGCTGCCTCCTCGTGCACCCTTCTGCATCCAAGCCTCATGCAGGCACATTTAATTACTGAAACTTAAGTTGCATTCTCACAACCCTCACTGCAAGAGATCCTGGGGAAATTTTTGTTTTTAATTTTCCCTTGGGAAGGCAGACTCTTAATGTGGGCTTGCATCAAAATGCAGAGAAGATAATCAAAAGATATCGGACAGGACAAATATCCAGAAATGTTATTTCTGAATAACAAATCTTATATATCCTACAGCAAAAGATGGTTCTAGTACTTGTTATTAAAACTCCTTCTCTTTAAAACCTTACTGTTTCACACTGATCAGAGCTTAGCCATAGAAAATAGAGAGGATTCTGGCTAGCTTAAAGCAGAATGAGATTTAATTCAGAGACTTAGTGCTTACACAGTTACTAGGAGGGTCGGAGGGGCAGGTTGTCAGCTGAGTTTTCAGGAATGACAACACCACCCTAGAAGTGGTTCACCAAAGCACTGATGTCTCTGCTACTGCTGGAGGAAGCCTGGAAATCTGCTAGAATTGCTGGTAACAAGATAAGTGCTTCAGTGATCTGTGCCAACGAACTGTCCTCATTCACCGCCCCTTGACACTCACTAAACTAGGGTCTGGATGCTGACAATTTTTTATGACAGCTGCTGAGAAAAATCATATACCTTCGTGATGGTGATTGGCAGAAAGAGAAGCAGCAGCCGCTGTTCAAATTCTGTCTTCTGCCTTCCTGATGTTATTCAGGTGCATTTGCTGGGTAGAAATACTATCACCTGAAGTATCAGAACTGGAAAAGAGTCTGGAAAAGATGCCTTGAACATTCTATTTATACTGTGTGACAAAACAAATGACAAAGGGGTTAGAGGGGAGCAAAGTGAGCCAATCTACAATATCTGCAACATTGTGTTGAGCTCTTAGCCAGTTGGTAACCATCATTCTTATCGATGGGCTAACATCTTTCTAATAAATCTCGAGGTCAGTATGCTCCATTGTCACTCAGGGTTTCAAAACATTAAGGGAGTTGCCCAACGTTACACAGCTGGGAAATGGAAGAAATGGAATTTGAATCTAAATTTCCTGTTTCCAAATATAGGAGTCTTTCAATTCCTCACTACTTTGGTTGTGGCACAGCTTGGATAACCAGACTCATCACATACACACACACACACACACACACACACACTCTAACTGTTCATTTGCATGTGGCATATTTTTCTTTCTCAGCTCAGTCTTGGGCCCCAGCTTCCATCATGAGGCAGGAAGCACACAGGTTCTTAGACTGTGTGCTCATTAGTTGCTTTATTTGCAGATACTAAAACTGGCAATGTTCCTGCTGTAATGGGACATAATGGAACCATAATTGCATAGCAAAATCAGTGAATCTATTCCCATTTATGGTCAGAGATATGACGATGACACTCAGCCTAGTTTCTGAAATAGAGCTTCAGATTGGGACATCCTAGAATCAAAGCCCATTTTTTCCTGGCAATAAAGCTTAATAGTATGTATAACTCAAATATTGTTGCTTATTAAAATTTTTATTATTGCATATTCTTAGTGAGCCCAATTAATGAATGAGATTTCTATTCTTGGTATCAGAAGGAATGCACAGCTACTAAACAGTTTATATTTTAATAATTAGCATTGAAAGAAGAACTCACATTTTTGTAATCCGAGGTACATAGGAGTGAAGGAAAAAGCAATTAAAAAAATAAAATTGACTGTTTTAAGGATGTTTTATAACTTTTTCAGAAAGGAGAATAAAGAATCCTTTAAACACTCTTGAAGGTTAGATTTCCCTAGGGGGAAGAATGGTATGAGGCTATGAAAAGGCACTCCTAGCTGCTACTCAGGGCAAATCAACTGTACAAAGATGGCCTGTGCCGTGGGCTTGGAGGTGTGATTCAAACTCCTTTTCAACTATTTTGAGACAATTCACTAAGATTCTGCTTTTGAGAAAGGAGTGCAGGAGGAGGGTGGTCAGCAATGCCAGATTGCTAAATTACAGCTAATACGATCCTGTGAAGCAGTTTAATTCCGGAAGGAAGAGGAGGAGGAATACTTACATCATCGGGATATGTCATTTCCCTGTGATTTCAGGCAAAATGCAGAAATTCTCTTTGTTTTAAAGTTTTAAGTAAAGACAGCCTTTTAAGAATAGAGGAAGAAATCTAATCATGAAGTTCTTTGATATGGGAACCATGTCCTTAAAAATACATACTTGTCTTTAAATTTTTTTTTTTATATATAAGGTAGAAAAATGTAATCTCTTTCCAGGTGAATATGGATGTCAAATTCCATTTCTTCCCTTCCCTAAGTATTTGCTTGTTATCAAATATGGCATTCAGTGGAAACAACACACCTATATTCAAACCTTGGCTAGGGGTGGAGATACCAAGGCACCATTTCTTTAGTTATAGGATGCCAGGTGTTCCCCAAAACAGACTATGGAATTGATCCTCAGACTTGGGTGAGTACAAGAATCATCTGGAGGGCTTGTGAAAACACAAATTGTTGGGCTCCCACCCCAAGGCTTCTGATTTAGCAGATCTAAAGGTACCTGAAAATTTGCATTTCTAACAAATTTTCAGCAGCTGATGCTGCTGGTCTGGGGACCACATTCATCACTTGATGTTTCCTGGAAAGTGAAACACTGAATGACAACAGTGAAAATTTATTGACTCATATTATATAAGCACAAACAGGTTTAGAATTATAGAGTCAATCAACATAGATTTATTCAGATGAATGCCTTACTCTGTGCAACCTAGAGCTGCAAAAGTTTTGATTCACTAAGGAAAGTGTCCCAAGAAGAGCATAGTGTGGCAGAAGAAATTCTGAGTATGGAGACAGAAATCTGCATGTAAATCCTAGCACCACTTCTTATGAACTTCACCAATCCTGAGCAAGTAACCTTCACCTTATCCTCTTTCAACCTTAGTTTCCTTGCCAACAAACTGGGGCTGATGCCATCTGCCCTGGGGAATCTCATAAATTCTTTCAGGGATCAAGTTACATGTGTCCAAAAGTAACCCATCAACAGGAAAATGATAAATTAATACGAGGTAGAATTCCATCCTATGAAACATAAATTCAGCCTTTACGAGCAGGTCCCCAAGTAAGTGTAACAACAAAAAATATGACAAAAGGATTAAATTATGTGTTCATACATTAAATAAAAATAATGGCTGACTATATAGAAACAATTTTAGAAATTAAAATAACTGCAGTTTCGTAAGCATCTATAATTTGAAAGTTACATTACATACCTGTAAGAGATATGAAAAAACCAAAGTGTTTTTCCTAGTCTCTATTCATACCACTCAGTCAATACACTTCAGACACCAGCAAGGAGTCCTCTAATTCTGCAGTCCCCAACCCCCAGGCTGCAGACTGGTACCAGTCTGTGGCCTGTTACGAATCAGCTGCACAGCAGGAAATGCGCAACGGGAGAGCAAGCAAAGCTTCATCTGTATTTATAGCTGCTCCCCATCGCTCACATCACCACCTGAGCTCTGCCTCCTGTCAGATCAGTGGCAGCAATAGATTCTCATAGGAGCACAAACCCTACTGTAAACTGCGCATGTGAGGGATCTGGGTTGCAGGCTCCTTATGAGAATCTGATGCCTGATGATCTCATGTGGAGCTGAGGCGGTGATGCTAGCGCTGGGTGGCTGCTGCAAATGCAGATTATCATTAGCAGAGAGGTTTGACTGCACAATAAATGTAATGTGCTTGAATCATCCTGAAACCATCCCCACCCCACCCCCAACCCCAGTCTGTGGAAAAATTATCTTCCATGAAACCGGTCACTGGTACAAAAAAGGTTGGGGACAACAGCTCTAAGTTAATTCAATTTGGACACTATCTACCTGGACATAGTGTCAGATCCCACAGGTTGGGGACTCAGTCTCATAAGACTACCCCACATTAGATGCCACTTGTAAGCCCCAGACTTCTGACCAACTGTCTATAAATTGGGGTTTCCATGATCCCTCCTTGGGTTGGGTTACTGTGCTGGAGCAGTTCACAGAACTCAGAAGACACTTTACTTATGTTTACCCATTTATTATAAAAGATACTGTAAAGAATACAGATAACAGCCAGATGGAAGAGATGCATAGGGTATGGGAGAAGGGAACTTCCATGCCCTCTCTGGATGTACCGCCCTCCAGGAACCTCCACATATTTAGCAGTCTGGAAGCTCTCCACACTCAATCCTTTGGGTTTTCATGGAGGCCTTGTTACATAGGCATGATTGATCATATCATTGGCCATTGGTATTAACTCAACCTTCTGTCCCTCTACCCTCCTCAGACTTTAAGTTCTACCCTTTTAATCACATGCTTGGTTTCCCTGGTAACAAACCCTCATTCTGAGGCATCCAGAAATCCACCAAGAGTCACCTCATTAGAACAAAAGATGCTCCTATCACTCAGGAAATCACAAAGGTCCTAGGAGCTCTTTGTCAAGAATTGGGGTCAAAGACCGAATATCAGAACAAAAGAGTCTCCCAGTGCCTCCATCTACAAGGGTTTTAGGAGCTCTGTGCCAGGAATCAGGGAGCAGAGATCAAATAAATATTTTGTATTATATCACAATACCTAATCTTGAAGTGTTTAGTATAAATAATATTTTTAACCACATATTGCCTTTGAGTCTTTCACAGTTTTAATACCAAGTCATATTTATGTAGTTCTTTATAATTTCCTCAGTGTTTTCTCTTACATTATTTAATCTTTACAATCAGCTAGTGAAGCAAGTAGTATATTTTCCCTTTTCACTATTCCCACTTCTTTTAGTGGCCTTGGCTTCCTTGTTGCCCTGGAGTTAACAAAGAACCTTCATTGTAGAATTTTATAAAAGTGTTTTCATCTCATGATACCTATGGACATTATTTGAGAATATGGGATGGCTCAAGCTCTGAGTGAACAGGTAAATTTATCCTAAAGTTTATAAAGCTAGGCACCTTTGGCTCTCTTCAGTATTTTCTTTTAATTTCTGCTCTGGTTACATAATAACTCACACCCCAAAACAGTTGGGACATTCCTAAGACAGTGCAGGGTAGAAAGGGATAGCTTTCGGTTTTCCTTTCCCGTGGTCCCATGCAGTGCTCTTACCTTCTGTTTATGGTCTCATGAAACAGTTGTCTCAGACAGTGAGCATTATGAATGTTCCCAGATGGCTCTGAGAGCTTCTGGAATCTTGGTTCTGAGAATTTTCCCTTTCTCAAATTCATAGTTGTCTTCTGTTGTCTAGTACTCCAACATCCAAATGACAGGAGCTCCAGAGGTGTACATATCCCACACAGCTAGCAGGGAAAAGCTGAAAGGCCAAAGCTCTAAGGACTATACATTCATCACACAAAACATTATAAAGCACTGAGACAAACGGAAGAGAAAGTGCCTCGGATAATATAGGATAAGAAAACAAATAGTGTCAGATCAGGTGTGATTCATCATAAAGATTCTTGCCGGAAGAACAGAATTTAGGGAGCAAGTGAAGGATAAACAACTTAGTAGAGCCCCTTGAATTATGTTCTCAGAATATTTCACCTCAATTCTGTGTTCTCCTTTGAGAGCCCATCTAACGTTGTTCTGACTATGTAAAGAAAGAAAATGAAATAACAAAGGTTTAAGTCAAGATTACACAGCCAGTAAGTGGCAGAGCCAAGACTTGTTGCGGGGGCTCTAAACCCCATGTTTTCCCTTACACACGGCTGGAAGGTGAGATCCCTTTGATATGTGACCACAGCTATGTACCCTAAGACATGAACTGAGACAAAAGGGACATGAAACCCAAGTGTTTCTACACATGAAAGAAGTGATCCTGAGCTTTCTCACCAAGACACAGCATGGTTATTGGGTGGCTGATAAGGGTGTGTGGAGTGAATAAGCTCTGGCTCCTCCCTCTCTCTGGTGAGGTTTCTGGTCCTAGGTCTATTGGCTCTGGTTACACTCAGCTCCTGTCTTGAAGAATTAGGGTGAGGAGTGAAAAGTTGTTTTTCTTATAATCCCACCTTCCCTTCTTCCGTAAAGTAGTCTCCTCAAAGGGATGCTTGAATGCTAATGCCATTATTTGATCTAAGACAGTTAAGCTGTCTGAAATCCTATTTTCCTAGCTCTAAAATGAGAGGAATAGAGTGGATAATTTCCAGCAACTGTTTAACTCTTAATTCTACAGGATTTTGAGCTGCTTTACTTAAACATAATCTGCAGAACATCTTGTACCACATTGCTTCAATTTTGGGTTTCATAAACCTAAGCATTTTCATATGAGAGTAACTATTTTTGGTCTCACTTACTGATTTATGAATGACTACTACTCCTCATTTTTGACTGTGTGAACTCTAATAAAAGCTAAAATTTGAGTATTCGCTACGTGCCAATTGTATGTTTTATTACATGTAGCAATGAAATTCTAGGATTATTTTTCAATTAAGATATTATATTAGATAAGCCAAAATTCATTTTGTTTTATATAACAATGTCCCCCACAAAAACACACACCCCTAGAGTGAAATGCTATTCAGTTTAAGTCACAGACACTGATGGATAACTCATCCTTGTAAAGGGATATGCAGGAGAAAATTACACGAAACTCAATGGGATATCAGACAGCAAACACTGAAAATTTCCTTTCACATCCGGAGCTTCTTTTCCCTTCAGAAAAGTAAGTAACCATGCAGAATTTCACCTGTTTTCAGTAACTTTGGCATCCTTTCTCAGAAGCATGCAGATTGATCACAATGTGGGCCTTAGTTCTCTCTTCTCAGACACCATAGCATTCTTCCAGACAGCAAGATGCCATCAAACAGGGACTTCCCAGCTACTTCAGTAATCGGGGGCTTCAGGACTAAGGCATGAAACTCCACTCAGAAAGAACATCATTTCCCTTTTCTTTTTCCAGAGAGAAATGAGAAGTGTTTGGGCTAGTGCTTTAGAAGATCTGAAAGGATTATGTGTGTATTCTATATGCAAATAATTTCAGCTATAAACTCTTTCAGATTAAAAGTCTAAAGGGACTCCTAGATTATCTTGGGTTTTCACAGTCTTCTCTCAAATAAATACTTCACATGTTGTAAAAAAAACATTTCAGAGTCAAATGCTTCAAATAGTCATGAAGAGAATCTGATGAACTTGGCAAGTGTACTCTTTAGTTTACTAAAGAATCCTCCCTAACCTAGGAGAAGCTGAACCTATGAGGAAAGCCGTCACATAACCTGCTACATGGTCACCAATGATTTTGTGCCATGTCAAAGATTAGATTTCTCAGAAGCAGAACACTGCATAAGCAGACAGTTTTGTCATCTTTCTGCTTCCACCTGAAGTATCAAAACTGGATTAGAATATCACAAGGTGCCTCTTTACCTATAAGATCAACAGCATCAGAAAAACATGGAGCTATATCTGAACTGAAATAAAGCATTCTCTCTTCCCTTCTGCATCCTGTTTGAAATAGTACCAGCAGGGAGTCATGTTTCTTCTTTTATTACATATTCTTTTGCTCAAATTGGGACGTGCAGGGAAGAAATATGTCAGAAGCAATTCACAACGGATCAGTATCAAATTGATCTTGCTGATGGATTTTTACGTCCCCCCATTCTAATTTTTTTGGCAATGCTTATCGAATTAGTCATTAATTACACAATAATAAAAATGGAAAACATAATTTTTCTTTTGTTGGGGAGAGTGGGTATTCCACAATCAGAAAAAAATTCGTACAAATAGGTGAGGGAGGGATACTGAGAATGAAAATGTTTCCAGTAGCAGGGAGGAAGATAGGCTCAGTTGACAGTAAATAATACTCAATAATTATAACCAGGCAGCAATAAACAAAAGAAGAGCACCAGGTCAGATAGAGGATTAGTGGGGGGTAAGTGCAGAAACAGTAATGACCACTTGGGGGCTTCTTTGGTGATGCACATGCCCAGGCCTACCCTGGAGATGCTGATTCAGAAGGAATGGCTGGAGTCTGGGCATCTCTGAATTTAAGTAACTCCCCAGAGGAGGGTTATGCTCCCTTCTGTTAGACAGCCACTGCTCTCAGATCCCTGGAGAATGACACTTCTTATCTTGAAAGATAATTAAGTAATTATTCTGACATGAACATTTGTGCCCTTCCAAAATTTATGTTGAACTCCTAACCCTTCATATAATGATATTCGGAGGTGGGGCCTTGGCAAATAACTACGTAATGAGGATGGAGCCCTCATGAATAGCAATAGTGCCCTTAAACCCCAGAGATCTCCCTTGCCCCTTCCACCATGTGAGGACACAGTAACAAGGCACCATCAGTGAACCAGGAAGTGGACCCTCACCAGACACTAAATCCGTCAGTTCTTTGATTTACACATTTAGCTCCCAGAAATATGAGTAATAAATTTCTGTTGTTCATAAGCCCCTAGTCTTTGGTACTTTGTTATAAGAGCCCAGACAGACCCAGACAGAAGTGATAACCTCTAGTTCAGCCTTTCACATGGCCTGAGAAGCAGCCCACAGACCAGGTCACTACATAGCCTTGCTCCTTGGTTTATACAACACACTCTAGCTGTACTTATTTGCTATATCTTGTCATTTAAAAAACTAGAATGTATAAGTGGTCTCCAAAACTGTTTTTCCCTTTCCATTACCTATATTAATGAATGGTCTCACCTTCTCACCTGTCACTCAAGTTTTTCTGGACTCAATTCCATTTCTCTGCTAAATCTTCCATCTAGTCTCTTGCTAGGTGCTAGTTGCTTCTACCTCCTTCACAGCCCTCAATTTGTCTCCTATCTGGTCCCGATAACTGTGCTTTAGTTCAGGTTCTCATGGTTTCCTATTGGGATTACTACAGTCATTTCCCGAATTGGTTTCCCTACCTCCTGTTTTACTCCCTCTAGGCTGTTCATAAATCAGATCTTTCACTTTCCCCGACTAAAATACTTTCACAGCTCCATATTGCCTGCAGAATTAAATCCAGGTTTAGCACACAGTGTCCAACCTGGTCTCAGGGTTAATTTAAACCTCAGTAACGCAACAAGGGATGTGGGCTGGATGAGAACGGTGGGGACTGAGACATGCTGCATTGCACGTGTCCTGTGCAAAGGTGGGGGAGCTACTTCCAGCTCCCATCATTCATAGCTGTATCAATGCTATTATGTCTCCCATTTTTCAGTAGAAGCTGAATTTATGTACTATCTCCAAATTTTTAATTAAACATGAAATCACTATGCTACCCACTCCCCAAGCCTGTAGACTGGATTCAGTCCAGTGGTGACCACTTCATACCCTCTGTTTTAGACCCTGTCCTGATCCAATAGAAGCCAGAAAACTTAATAAACTTTTGCCTTCCTGCCTTCCTGCTCAAAATTCAGAGTTTTCTCTTGATTACATGATCAAATTAATCTTTAAATTTAGCACAAAATCATTACCTTTTTAGAGCTCTTTACTTCTTTCTCTTTATTTCTTGTTCATCACTTCCCTATAGTTGGCAGGCAAATAATGGTCTTCTCTTCTGAGAGAATGCAGGCTGCCACTGCAATGGAAACAGAGGAGACACAAATGTCCATGAAAGACCTACAATGGAAGGGTGAGGTGGCCATTTGGGAAGAAAGCTGGAAGAAGGGCTCTGGAGGTGGTGCTGAGGTAAGGCTGCATTCATCTGTTCATTCCTCATTACCGGGAGCGCTATAGGGCACGTTTGCTTTTCCATGCAAAGCCTCTCCAACAAGCTGTAACCCTCATCTCCTCATAGACCCTGACTTAAAAGGAATATTGAAACATTGATTTTCTCCACATTATCCAGGGTCACCACCCCTCTGTCATCGACACCTTATTTGGCATATTATTAATAAGAAGAACATCTGCAATTTCTGTGTTCTTTACCTTTTTTGATCATGGACCTTTTTGAAAATCTGAGGAAATTTTTGGATCCTTTTTCCCAGGAAAATAGGCATGCACACAAAAGTTTATAAAATTTGCATGTCAGGCTTAGTATACCTACAGCACCAACCCTCTAAGCTACCCAACTTAAGGACTCTCACTTAAAGAATGCCCTGGTTTACCAGACAATGATTTTCTATGAAAAAAAAAAATACAGTGAACACAAATGTAAATGTTTATTATTTAACCTTTCTTACGCGGTCTAGCACCTAAATATGTCAAGTACCACTGACTTTCATAGATGACATCCTCTTTACAGAAGTTCCCAGAAACAAAGTTTTTTTTTTTTTTTTGGGTAGATTTTTTTGTCTGAAGTTTATGGTTTGGGAAAAATTGTATTAATGTTTAATTTATATGCTGCTTGTTGCAGCCAGACAGAAAACATGATGTCTTTCATTAGATGGCTCCTGAATTGAACCCGAATCATTCTTCCAGTGAAGAGATGAAAAAGAGAGAGGCTGGTTGATATTCAGGAAGGAAACTCTCAGCCTGTTGACATTTTTCTGAGAAACCCACAACTCAGAGTCTGGTCGTCAGTGGTAGAGGTTAAGAAAACTGTTTTTATCAGATCACCCACGGATGTGAGACCCTGGGAAGCCAGTCATACATTTTACAAAGGCTGACTAATACATCACAGGATGCCAGAAATATATCTGTTCAAGTAGATTAGGATGCTACCTGTGTCCTCCTGCCACAAGACAGCCAACTTGAGAGACCAAATGAACAGAAAGTTGTGTAGGACATACCTTGAAGGTGAGGGAGTGGACAGTTTCATGGGCAAGCCAGGGGACTCCACATGTCTGCGCTCTGTCCCCCACATGGAGTGTGGCTGTCAGGGAAGAGCAAGTCAGGGAAACTTCTTCCTTAGGCATGCAAGTTTTTAATTGTTTTTTAAATATGTCAGCTATAAACTACAAGCACACAAAAGAACACTATTGATGACACACCCATAATGTCTTCACTTTAACATGCCACTGCTGCTAACATTTTATATGTATCATCCATCTTTTGTTTCTTAAATCTACATGTGTCCCAGATAACAGCTCTATTAGCATCCTCCTCTTTGAGCTCCCCCAAGTAAAGGATCTACTCACCCACCTGGACAAAAGAAGAATGCAAAATTTATTGACGGTTCTGTAAGAGGGATGGAGTGAATTGCTATTAAAATCCCCTTTGTAGTCTTATTTTTAAAAAAAATCAAACCTAGTTTTGATCAAGCCTCTGGTTCTAACCCACAGTTTGTGTGAACTATAGAGACAGAGAAACAAGTTGAACACCAGGGAAGTAAATTCCATCAGTAAATTCCAGCATGTGAAAAATTCTACAAGACAGATGTCTTGGTTTCTCCAACAAATGAATGGCAAGTTAAAAAAAAAAAGAAGGGAGGGGAAACATCAATGAAATTTAAGAAGTATATATCAACTAAGTACAAAACAGGAATCTTATTTCAAATACACTTTAAAAATGCATGTCTTACAAGCATAATATTCAGCCAAACACATGGAGTACATACTATGTGAGTCTCCTTATATAAAATTGCAAATCCGGACAGTGGTTACCTGTCGGTGGGATAGTCATTGGGGTCAGGGGTTGGCTTCTGTGATCCTTCTTTTTTGGGGTCCTGGTTATATTGATGCATTCATTTGTGAAAACTTATCAAGCTTATGATTTATGTACTTCTTTTTATGTTATGTTTTAATGTTTTCTTACATTCACAAGACAACTTGAACACTGATATTTGATGATACTAAGGAATAATTGCCAGGTGTTTTTGTTGTCAATGATGATGGGGTTTTGTCCAAAACAAGTCTTTTTTTTTTTAAATTTCAGAATATTATGGGAATACAAGCGTTTTGGTTACATAAATTGCTTTTGTACCATTTGCGTCAAAGTTATAAGCATGACCATCCCCCAGATAGTGTGCATTGTACCTGTCAGGTGTGAATTACCCATCTTCTTCTCCCCTCCCACCTTCTTGATTTCCAATGAATGTTATTTCCATATGTGTACACAAGTGTTGATGGATTAGTTCCAACTTAACGGTGAGTATATGTGGTGTTTGTTTTTCCATTCTTGTGATACTTCATTTAGAAGAATGGTCTTAAGTTTCATCCAGGTTAATAACAGAGGTTCACCATTTTTTTTCTTCTTTTTTTAGAAATACACACTGAAATGTATCTGAGTGAAATGTGATGCTTGAGATTTGCTTTACAAGAAGTAAAGGGGAGTAAGTTAAATTGGCCATGGGTTGACCATTGTTGAAGCCAGGTGATGGTTACATGGGGGCACATTAAAATATTCTCTTGTACATAGTTGACAATTTCCCCTACAAAAAGGAATTACAGAATCCCCCTTTAGGCACTGCTCTTTGCTTAATTCCCTCTCTCTGCACTTCCCTGGGACTTTCACCTCTCTTTCTTCTCCCACTATTGCCCCCTCTCACAGGATCTACTCCTCTCAGTAGACCTTTTAGTCTACTTCCCTTCACCTGCAGTGCAGCTCAGCTAGTTTCCCTGGATCTGAGCACCAACTCATCCTACAGACGCTGAGGGCTCAGCCTCCAACCAAGTGAGTTTATAAAAATAATCAACAAAGACTGGTCTTTTCCAGGAAAGGGTAGGGTCCCATACTAACTGCCAAGAAAATCAATTTTCCATATTCATTCATTTATTCATTCTCCACCCCCCCACCATATGCATGCATAGGTAGGATTTATTATCTCTTGATAAATTTGGGAAGTATTGTTAATAGCATCAGGAACATTGTTATTGACCTTTCCCCAGGGTGGGCTACTTCAACTGACCACTAATCTAAACCATTTTGTGAAGGTGCCTCACAAACTTCGACATCAGAAGGTGATTTTCTTTGAAATTGGTTCCAGTTCCAAGAGTTGCATCTTTTTGGCACCTTTAGCATCCTCCACAGTGGCTATAGCTTTTGAATTTTCCTTTAACTGAGAAATTTGGGATTTGGGGGAAGAGGCAGGAAGGAAGAGCACTTAAGAATAGTCTATTGGCTGAGTGGGAATTTCTGCAAAGAGTTGGAGAGGTAAGAACAAGCAGGTTTAAGACCAAATGGATTGGAGGCAAAACATTCACCCAAATGAGATTTGTTACATTTGTTTTCCAGTAATGGGGGTGGTGCAGGATAATTAACTTGAATTGGTCTCGAAACATACATTTTCAGCCTAGAAACAAAGCATACAAATCCGTGTTTGATTTAGGAATTAATAAACAGATGTGATTTGGGGAAAATTAAAACATTTTATCAACCCCTGTGACACTCATGATTCTGACTGTGTGAACCTGAGCCACAAGGCACTATATCACATCCTCCCAGATTAGGAGTTTCAGCGGCGGGGGCCTTCCATTTCTATCTGAGCCATTGGAAAGTCCTAGCCTGCTACTGCCACTTACACTTCTGCTTTTCTCCTACCCTACAGATCACCTTTATTTCTCAATGGCCTTCCTGGGCAAACATCCCCACAATCATCTGCTATCATTGCCCCGAGGCCTTCCTCCTAAAACTATATCACAAAGTAAAAAGCAA
Organism: Avahi laniger; assembly: GCA_963575035.1. Taxonomy (NCBI): domain Eukaryota; kingdom Metazoa; phylum Chordata; class Mammalia; order Primates; family Indriidae; genus Avahi; species Avahi laniger. Next base: position 29,185 of record CAUYSK010064949.1, on the reverse strand, counting down.
TAACCAAAACAACACCTTCTTAATGTCCAGGCAAGGCACTAGTTTAGCTGATTGTGGAATTCTTTGGAAAAATTCAATGTATCTTAAATGCCCAGAGCATTCATCTGATTCTAGACAACCTACACAGAAATAATTGTGAAGCGAGTAAATTCTCTCAAGAGTTCAGCGCAGGAACTGGTAGACTGGAAAGGCATCCTCCAGATTCTCGAATCTTATAGCTTCAGACTGCTTCCAATGAAGTTTTCACACAAAGGCCACTGGTGCCTCATGGACAATAATACCACTGTGTTGACACAATTTATAACAACATAGGTTTTTGGAGTACACCTGATTGCATTTTCACGCCGCCCTGAATCTACAGGCAAAGGAACTCCCTCTTGAAGGTGAGACAGTTCTAATCTAGTGGTCACTAGCAACTGTGCTTTGGGAGAATTTGAGTTTCCACGTGCAAGGAAGGAGGTGACAGGCTCAGAGCAACACTTTTAATGACCCTTGAAAAAGAGGACTTAGTGTATGGCTACACAATGGGTCGGAGTAGCCAGCACTGGTCTGTGTAGCTCCTGATGACGTAGGTGTCCACACTGGAGTTTCACCCAAGGGGAAGTATGGGTAGAGTGTTCAGAGCATGGGCTTTTGGTCAGGTTACTAGAGTCTATCAAGATTTCTTTATTTATTGGACAGAGATGACAACAGTACCTATGGCATTGGCTTTTGTGATGATTAGATGATTTTGTATGCGTAAGCGCTTAGAAAGGGCTTCCTACCTCATAGCCAGCACACAGTAAATGTCAGCTATTTTGGATTGAGGGTGTTGAGCAAATAATCAAGAATGATTATGATCTCGGTGCAGTGTTTCAAAGATATTTACAGGAAGATTCCAGGGAAGCATGGTAGAGTCAAATCTTCAATTTGTGTCTTAGAACTCATTTTAATGGAACACCATGTCTCAAATGACAGAAGCAAGAAGAATTGTGTGACATAATAGAAAGAGCACCGAACTTGGAGAAAAGCAGCCTGGGTTTAAGTCCCGGGTTGTCACCAGCTCTGTCACCTGAGTTCAAGCAATTCATCCTTTTGGGCTTATAAAGAGAGTTCATCTCCATGTGTTGCTTCTAGCTTAAAGCTATGACTTGGTGCCACGTAGCGCTTATATCGCTGTTTCTTTGATTAGATAGATATTAAGGTTTAAAAAAGAAGTGTTGGTCTAGGCTCGTGCCTCCATTTTCCTCTTTCTTAAATCATCTTATTTAAATCATTTGAATCATCTATTTAAATTTTAATCATTATTTAATTCATTTGGTTTCATAATTTAACTACATTTATATGACAGTAGATTGTAAACCAGGAAGTCTAAGAACCGCCAGCCTCCCACCCCCTGCAAAAAGACAAACTGACGTTAAGGTAGAATTTGACAAATTTTTCTCTCAAGATACCAGATCTTTGTCTTCCATCTTCTTTAATCATATTTATAGTGATAAAAATGTCCTGGGTGGACAATTATTGAAAAAATAATTTGTAGATACCCAGCCACACTGCTGACCAGTTTCCGTGTTCCTGACTGCTCATGTTTTCTGGCTGCTCAGGGTTTCACTGCAGGCTGAAGCAGGAGCATGCTGACCTCTGTGAGGACTGGACACTTCAGATTCCTGAGCACCAGGCTGCCACCTGCTTAGCTAAAGCCCAGTCATTAAGAAGAATTAAATTACTTAACAATCCAACAGCAGGGATGGCAGATCTAAGAAAAGACTTCAGCTGGTGAGCTAAATTTCATACAAAATATGCCTTCAAGAATAATCTCTAAAGGGCATTCATAACCATCTTTCTGAAATCATGGGGGAAAAAAAACCCTGACACACATTGATATTTTCTCCAGCTAATTCCCTTGAAGAGACAGTGCTCATTATCAATTCAAAATTTAAACTGATGCACTCACCAGGAAGGATAAATGAAATGCTATAGACATTATCATGCAAATTCCATCTTAAAGCTCCCAGTTGTAAAAATGTTCAGTTGTATATAACTACCTTGGCATTCCCAAGTAAGATACAGATATATAGGACTGATTTATTGAAAATCAAGCAATGCTAACAAATTGTTTAAAATGCCATAAAGGGAGACTGAAATTTATAAAAGCTGACATAATATTCAAAAAGCAAAACCTGAGATATGCATGGCTTCTATTCCTCATGTTTATATACATATTACTTCAGGGAAAATGGTATAGAAAACCCCAAATCCCTTGTTCACAAAGGTTTCACATTCCCAGTAAGGGAAATCAAAATCAATTCAACAGAACCTATGTAGGATCTAAAGAGCAGAAGGGATTGTACAGATATCAAAAATAAAAAAGGCAAATATTCTGCCATTGGTACAGGGAGGAGAAAATAGACATATAACTGAAATATAAAAAGCAGATTGTGATAAATATCATAGAAGGTACCAACAAAACACTTGGAGATAATTGTGTGTTTGAAAGGAGAGAGAGATTCAATTTGGGGAAATAAGAAAAGGTTTTGTGTGGAAAAAGTGCTATTTCAGCTCAATTTTGAAAAATAGGCAGGGTCGGGATAGCAAACAAGTGAATGGGAAGAGGCTATTTCAGGTCAAAGCATGGAGGGGAAGGAGCATCATCCCATTTGGCTTGAAGGTGGGGGCGCCCTGCACACCTCGGCATGATGACTGAAGACCTGTATTGGAGGTGCCCTGCACAGCACAGGCCCTTAGAAATGGGCTGCTGTTATTCTTTGTTCTGCAGGCATTGTTCCTCCAGAAATTTTTATGTCGCTAGTAAGAAACTGAACTATCTTTAATTGAAATTACTTGATCACTAGCAGAAGAACGAGTAGAGAAGAAGAAATTGAAGAGGTGAGGAAGGGAAGGGTTGATGGAGATAAATAACAGAGGGGTTGGGAGGAGGAGGCTCCATGGACTGGGATGGGCGTCCTTGTAAGGGAAACCATCACTGTTTCCTTAGAGCAGGGGTCGCACACTTTTTCCTGTCAGAGGCCAGATGGTAAATACTTCAGCTTTGCAGGCCACGTGTTCTCTTTCCCAACAATTCAATTCTGCCCTTGCATTGTAAAGACAGACATAATGCATGCATGAATGAACATGAGTGTGTTCCAATAAAACTTTATTTACAAAAATGGGTGGCGAGCCAGACTGTTTGTTGATCCTTTTCTTCTTTTAGAGAATCAGCAAGGAAGAAGAATAAATGCACTAAGATATTTTTCAATAGAGATAAAAGAAATTAAAGGCTTTCTTGGACATTTTCAGTAAAGTAGGAGGGTGAGTTACCTGTTAAGAAATGTAGGTGGAGGGCAGAAGGAAATGGAGACACTGGAGATATCTTAGAACAGTCATCATGGGGACAGCTAAGGATGAAAATACCCTACGTAGTTTGAATTCTTAATGGGACCAATGGCTCTTGAACCAGAGTGGGAAAAGTCTACAAAAAGCATCAATCTATCTGAGACTTAGTTAGTTCTCAATTGTTTTTTTTTTCTTTTTGTATGTGTTGCATAATCTAAATGCAAAGATCAAGCCATTATATATTCCAGTGTACTGAAAAAAATTTACTATTGTAAAGCCCAAAAAGAAGGATTTCTTCTTGTTTCTACTGACAGGTCTCACCACATAACCCACTTTCGTCTCCTCTGCACAGTAATCCAAGCATTGTATACATGAGACAAGCAATCAGGCATTGGCTGGAACCCAAAGAGGAAACAGTGAGATAATGGATAAACTAAAGAATATGTCTCAGCCATCAAGTAACCAACAATTAGAGCCAACGTTGGCAAAAAGGAAGTTAATTTTCTGTTTTCTTTCCGTAGTCTCCAATGCAGAGAGATCTGGGGAAGAGGAAACATAGGACACTATTTCCCCCACAGTAACTCAAAAGTTCAGGAGCTCTCTGACACTGAGCACTCCAGGAACATAAGAAAATTGAGAAAAGGGAGCAAGCAGCGGGCTCTCTCATTTATAAAAATGGCTTCTTTTGAAAATGCCTTGAGTTCTTCACATCTTTAGCCCAGAGGCTACTTCTGGGCTTTCCATATACGGTGAAGGAAAGTGTCACCCGTCAGTCAAACATAGCAATCTTTTGACAGGAAAGATTGGCAGGCACCAGTGGGTGTGCTTCCATTTCCTTTTAATGATACTCTGGAGGAATGGACACAGCTTTCAGGCATTTTGATCAAGCAAGCTGTTAAAAATATCACACTGAGCCCAAGAATCACCACAGCTGGAATGACAGGCGTAGTTGCCATCTATTTGAATTTGCTAATTTGCCTAAAACTGACAGAGCAAGACTTGTCAAAGAGGATCATTTGGCACCGCCAGTCTCTCCCTAAGAGGATTCCCGTCATTCGGCCTTCAGCTCCTGTTCGCCGAGAGCGCTGTGGAGCATAGCTCTTCTACATTTGTCACCTCGAACCGTTTCTTTGTTTTACTGAGTGATAATTCTCCTCTCAACTCCACTGTTACAAAGTGGGGTTAGAGCTCTCTATGGTAACGACAACTGTCGGCATAGGCTGAGCTTTCAGAGTTGCTTCTGCTGAGAGGCATTGAAAACCCCAGCTCACAACTCCAGAACCACGCAAGGCCACGACGCCACGTGTTGCTTCTTTCCTGCTCTCATCAAGGGGGTTCCATGAGCTCAAGGCCCAGGAATGCTCATCTCAAGGGAGGACAGAGAACCCTGATAGACATGCCAGGACAATAAGGGTCAGAAGCTTAAACACTGGGGCTTGAGATACCTTTTCTGATGAATTGAACAGGGTTTGCAGCGAGCAATTCTTCCTGCCTGCCTTCTCATCTTATTCCACGTCTCAGTTCTCAACAATATTTGTCTTGTTGCTGCCATGGATATAACACAGTAACATTGTTTTTATGTGTTCAATGTTGCTATGACTATGGAACACTTACTAGGAGTGGGACAGTATCTCTCAAGAATCCTAAATGAACAGTTGTCCCAGTTGTACAGATGAGAGAACTCCAACTTGGAGAGGTTGGGACATTTGTCCAAGAACACATAGCTGTGGCAGGTTGGGATTCAAGCCCAGGTATGTCTGGCCCCAAAGCCTGTGCTCTTGTCTAGACAGAGTTCAATGGGCCCTGAAGGGCAAAGCCTCCATGTGTGGACATCCACAGAGACACAGCCTGGTGTCCTGGTATCACAGCAGTGGAGAAAGCAGGCGTCATGAAAAAGTGTTAGAACATTTAAAACATAATCAAGTATGTGCAAGCTAGCTCTTCATTAAAGAATAAAGTTTGCATCTGTACAGTCTACACTGATAAAAGCATTTGCAACTTGCAAGTTGTTTTCACTTGGAAGATCTCATTTGATTTGCCTAGCAACCTTGGGAGCATAGCAGGACAAGCACCATTTCCAGTTTCAGATGAAAAACCATGAAGTTTCTAAAAGGTTAGAAAATATACCTAAGGTACGTGGCTAATAAATGAAAAACCAGGATTAAAAACCTCCTTTTCTGGTTCTGAGCCCAAATTTTCCCTCTAATATTAGGAAGTTTCTATTCTGTGTACGACTCACTTAATAGATCTGCAAACAAATTTCTTCCAGCTAACACGCTTTCACCTCTGGTTCCTTAGAGATGGCATTTGCCCGAGCAATGGTCCTACTTCCAGGCAATTAGAACAACCTAAAAAAATGAGTATAAAACTGGTCTTCTGGCAGCTGGATTTAATTAATAAAGTTAAACAAAAAGTGGGCTGACTCTACTACACCAGGTAAAGTCAATAACTGTATGCTATAGCAAAAAAACAGAAATAGCTGAGTGAGAATTTTCTTAAAAAGGTCAGAGTGCGAGTAGAAGACTTAGCCAGAATCCCTGGACGGCAGTGTAATGATTCACTTGCACTGACTAGGGTCACTGAGAAAATCACTGAAGAACCAGAAAGCATAAATAAGGAACACAATTGTACATGAAATAAAAAAGGATGACAGAAAACAGAAGGAAACAAAAATAGATACAAAACAAAAATTGCATCTGAATCATTAATCACAGGCAACAATGTACAAGAGAAGAAAATAAGTTGCTAAATGTATACCATTATTATATATCTTGTCATTCTCCTGGCTTAGGGACAGGGCACCAAAGAGGAAAAGGAGAAACACAGAGCAGAGAGGGACAAGAAGAAAAAGAGGAGAATGGAATCCTGGAAGCTCAGGAAAAGACAAACAGTATTCAGCACGAAGGAGAAACTCCTCTGAATGATGAGGCATATTTCTCCGTTGCTTTCTGTATTATTATTATTAAATAAACTTGAGTATGAAGGGCTGGGGGAGGACTTTTGACAGTCCTAGCTGTCAGTCCCTCTGTCGACAGTTGCTATTTTTTCTTACTTGCTATTTCATTCCTTCCCAGCATCTCCCCTTATCTGGTAGGTGACTGAGCTGAGCGGTTCCACCCCCACAGTGCGTGAGGTGCCCTCCTCACACTTGAGCTGCGGCTCTTGGGGAGGAAACCACGTTTTCTGCTGAAGGAGAGGTCGGGGTCATCAGAGGCTTCATGTGGCCTGAGCAGCCCTGGGAGGCTGGAGTCCAGAGTAACATGATGTTTGAAACATGATGTTTCTGCCAGATAACCATGGCAGAAACCGGCAACAAACCCTAGAATCAAATGCACAGGTGGGAGATCTTTATTATCCTGGTTTGTAAGGGCAAGGACTAGCATCTGTCTTGTGGGCTCAAACATTTTAGATGATTGTTTTAGAGGATCTAGATCAGTGTAATGACAAACACTGAGATACCGGGTTCTACCCTGTAATTACAAAAGTCACGAAATTTCACAACATTTTAGTAAAGATCTAAAATGGAATGAAACTGTGCATGCAAATGAACTTTTAGATCCGTCAAATGTTCTCAATGATATTACCCTCTCTGAATCCAGTTTATTTTGAAATATGATAAGTCCAGATTTTTTCTAAAATCTAACTTGACACATTCCCATTTTAAATGATCTCCCAACAGCTATACAATCCATATATATAAGAAATGATACAGATGTTATCATTTCCAGCTAAGTCTTTAAGTAGTTCTCGAAGATGTTTTGAATCAGGGCATTGATAGCTCGTGTTGCCTGCCTCTCACAAGAACTCATCCTGACCTCCACACAAGCCCAACCACTAACAAGAAAAACGCAGTCTTTGCTGTGAGTCTTCCGATATCTGTCACACTGATTGGCCCTCCCACACTCCTCTTTCTGAATTTGTCTTGACAGACAAAAACTGCTGGCAAAAACATCCAAACATGGACTTCCTCCTGTCTCTTTAGTTTAAGGACATGCATTCTTCAGGTGAGAAATTCCAAGGTAAATTTCAAACTCCCTCCTATGATTTTTATGATATTCTTGCAGACTTATAATAAAGCTACACTTCATTTGAAAGTTCCCCCTTATCTGTTGTAAATAGCTTTTCCAAAAATCAAGCTAGAGACTAACAATAGCACTTACTGCTTGCTAAGAATGTGCATAGGATTTGAAACCTGGACTGAGGGGGGGTTGGGGGGGCAAGGGCAACACACGTAACCTAAACATCTGTACCCTCATATTATGCTGAAATAAAAAAAAAAAAAAAGAATGTGCATAGGGCAATAAAATAAAATGAAATCAACTGGAATCATGATAACATTATTATATACTAGCCATTATGGCATCAACTCTTTGGCTACCATAGGAGAAAATTCATTCAAATAAAGCTAGTTTACTATGTTTGCTGATAGACAGTGAAAGCTTGGGTTTGAATTCCGGGACTTACTGCATGTATAATAGCTGTGGGATTGGTCTGTTGGCCTGCAGCATCAGCATCACCTGGGAATTTGCTAGAAATGCAAATCTTCAAGCTCCACCCCAGACCTACTGAATCAGGACCCTGGGGTGCGGGATGTGTCCAGAAATCTGGTTAAGAAGCCCTGCAGGTGACTATAATAAATGCTTGAGTTTGACAACCATTGGTGCAACAGCACTGGGTTAAAACCGAAGTTAAATGGAAACATCTGCCACTTAAAAAGTTTACCATTCCATGACTTTCAAAGCAGCATCAGATTTTTTAAATGAACTTTTTATTTTAGAGAAGTTCTAGATTTGCAGAAATGTTGCAAAGATGGTACAGAGAATTCCTATATATCCTACACCCAGTTTCCCCTATTGCTAACATCTTGTGCTAGTATAGTATATTTTTTTGCAATTAATGAACCTATATTGACATGTTACTATTGACTAAAGCCTATACATTATTCAGATTTCCTTAGTTTTTGCCTAATATCCTTTTCCTGCTCTAGGAGCTCATCCTGGCTATTACATTACATTTAAATTCCTTGGGGTATAAAGAAAATCAGCAATCTCCAGTGTATCCTGATTTTTATCAAAGTTAGCCTTGGAAATATCTCTGTATTTGCCTTGTATGTATGATAAAATGTCTGGTGGCATTTAACATTTCTTATTCAATTACACCTGATATTAGAAGTTTCAATTTCAGGAGGTTAATTAGAATGTGCCACATATCACTACTTAATGAATTTGAAATCTTGGGCAAAGGTCTCTTGACTAATCATTATTTTCCTTTGCTGCTTCTAAAACTGTTGAATTCTCCCTGTTATGAGAGATTATCTTTGCAATTAAATAATTTAGGGAAAAAGCTCTTAGTAAAGTCACATGGATGCCCACACAAGACGTGATATTTACTGTGTTCTCTAATAAACATAGTTTACTGTGTTCTCATATATAAATTGATATATTCTAAAAATCCTATCTCTTTCATTGTTGTCTTGGTTCAACACATTGTTCTTAGCATAATAATGTAATTTTAGATGCAATTGTGTGATTCTAGGATTAATGTCTCTCTCCTCCCCTAGAACACAAGAACTATGAGAACTGGCCTCTACCATCGTGTTCCCAGAGCTTAGCACAGTACTTGACAGGAGGTAGACATTCAATAACTATTTGTTACATGTATGGTGAGAACCTGATAAGGAGATCACATGCAACAGTTATTAAAGATATTTATTACAGCAATATAAACTAATAATTTATAATGAAACACTTCTCTGAAGGAACTGTTTGATGATTTCCTGAGCATCGACCATCCAGCCACCTGCTCCTACATTTCTCTTCCTTCTCTCCTTTCCTGTCCTCCATAGAAGGGAATGCAAACAACGCACATGGTGTTGGACCTTGCCAGAGAGAGAATTGCCACAATTTGGTTGTTTAAATTGTGAATTCTAGTTGAACACAGTAACTTTTCTTAGAAGTTAATGCTCTATGGCTGCCAACAAGTAATAATATAAATGAGAAAGAAGAAGGTATCTTCACCCTGGCCAGCTCAGTTCATTTGTTTAAATTCAACATCAGATTTGATTTCCAGGGCATAACATCAGAGCATGTTAGACCTATTCCAAATATAGTTACATTGAGAATAATGCACAATCAAAGAAACAAAAAAACCCAAAATGTAGGCATGTAATGAATTCTGATGTCTACTTACCGGTTTTAGACTAATGGCTTAGAAATTTCAAATAGCAAGTGCCTCGTAATGGGATTTTTCTTCACGTGATTCCCTTGCCCAATTAAAAAAAAACCCCAAAACTCCATTTTAAAAGTTTTTCCCTTAGTATTTCATTTTAAATGATTTCCAGGAAGTGTAAGATTCTGAACATTCACTTAAAACAATATTTCCAATGAAATGTGACATTATGGAAAATTGGAAAGCAATAAAACATTTTGGATAATGATTCATACTCTCAGGATTTATACAAATACAGCTTCTCTTTTAACCTACCATAAGTGATAGGTGTAACATTATTTGCAGAGACAAAAAGCCACAGGGAGCTACAATTTTTTAGGCTAGTTTTAAAGGTTGTACCAACTATTTATGAGAGTATGAGGGTGAAATTGACTTATCCACTGTTTTTCTAGTCCCAAACCACAAACTCTGCTAGGCTGATTTAGGCTCTCAAAACAGAGCAAACCAAATCAAAAACATAGTCTGTCTGGCTTTTGCTGCTCTGGGGAAAACCTGCACTTCTGCTGCCTTTTAATTCTGAATGTAAAATGGAATAATTGAAAAGAGGTTTTTAAATTTTTTTTTTATTTATGAGGCTATAAGTGCCATCTTATCAAGATGTATTAATGTGGAGATCATTGGTGATCTTAGTAAATCCAAGGTGTGGGGGGAGTGAGGAGATTGTAACTAAATAGGGATTGCTCATTTGGGTTTCTTTTGAAAAGGAAAAAGACATCATGGGACAGGAACTACAGGTAAATTGGTTCGGAGGAGGTTTTTGTTTTAAGAACGAAGAAATTGAGTTAAAAGGGTTGGATGGGGAAGTGACAGAGAGGTGTCTAGTAAAGATGATGACATTTGGGATCAATAATAGCATTTCCCAAAAAAGCAGGAAAGAAGGGAATACTCTTGGACTAAATCAAGAGGACAGATAAATTTTCAACTTAAATGGAAGGTGTGTCAATAGTGTGTAATAATCCAAATATGTTTGTAGACTTCATGACAGTAACCTAAAACATTTCTTCAAATCACATAATTCGTCAAGGTAGTAGAGGTGATCCCATTTGATGAAATGATGGGACAAGTGAGAATTTATGAGATTCAAAAGGCTTAGAGAAGGTCTGAAATATTTATGAATGAAAATAAAGCATAGTAAAACACCAATTTTGAAAGTCATTGGGTGATTTGTGATGCTGTAGCTATAACTAGCTGATATCATAATCATGTGCTGTGACATGCAGCCATGGGAAGGATGACATTTGCAATCATCTGGGACTGGAGTCCTGATCATCAGATGTGGTGAACAGTGGAGGGACATGAGAACATAGTTCCTTCTATGTATATGTCAAAGGGCGGGTGAGACGACTGTGAAACTGAGGAGAGGTGGGGCTAATGCATGGGTGGTGGAGATTCTCCTCTGGTAGGAGCACCCAGCATGAGGAGTGAACAGGCAGTAATGAGAAGGAGGGTCTTTTATAGTTCATCCAAGAGGGGACACACCCAGGTAATGTGTCCATCTAGTATGCACATCTTAAGATGAGCATGTGTGGGAATTTCGAATTCAGAGACAGGAGAGCTAAGTTTACATTCCAGTTCTGTCATTTTCTCACATGGAATTTTGTTATATTAAAAAAAATTTCTGCATATTATTCACATCACGTGTTAAATGGGTATTCAATCCGTAAATGGCAAGGTTATTACAGGGATTAAATAAGAAATAGATGTACATCCCAGTCACAGTGTCTCAATTCCACTGGAATTGTTTTCTCTCTTTTTAAAAATTTATTTCAAAATATTAAGGGGGCACAAATGTTTTAAGTTACATGGATCATTTTTTTAAGGCTTGAGTCCTGGGTATAGTTGTGCCCATCACCCAGATAATGGTCACAGTCCCCACTAGGTTGGTTTATTAGAAAAGAGTTTTAGCTAAGATTCTAGCTGAATGGGACTTCAGAGATCTGCCAGTTCACCAGTCCATCTCCCTCATAATACAAATGAGGAAACTGAGGCTCTGAGAAGTCTGACCTCTTCAGGGTCACACAGCTGAGTTAATGCAAAAAATGAAGGGAAAAGAAATATTGATGTAGCTAAAGCTTTCTCTCATAAACAATATTTAAATCCTAGAAAATTGGTTTATTTACTTCAAGTTACATTGATACAATTTAATCTTAATATGACACAAAATTTATAGTTCATTATAATAAGATTCTACCTGTGGAGGCTAGCATGGTAAACAGAATAATAGACTCAAGATGTTTACATCCTAATACCAGAGGCTGTGAATATGTCACTGGTAAAAGGGACTTCTGCAAATGTGACTCAGTTAAGGATCTTGAGATAGGAAGGTTAACCTGGATTATCATCACCTGAGTGGATCCGATATAATTATAAGAGCCTTTATAAGGGGGAAGCAAGAGGGTGAAAGTCAGAAGAGGAGCTATGACAACAGAAGCAAAGAGAGAGGGAGGGAGGGAGAGATAGAAAGAGAAGAAAATGCTACACTTTTGGCTTTGAAGATGGAGGAAGGAACCACAAACTGAGGAATGTAGGTAGCCTCTAGAAGTTGGAAAAAAACAAGAAAACGGATTCTCCCCTAAGGCATCCAGAAAAAAGGCAACCCTACCAACTCATTTTATACTTCTGTGCCAAACTTGGGAATAGCAGTCTTTGTGGAGGCTGAGAGCACTGGAGCCGGATGTCCGACCTCCTTGGGCACACAGATGCTAGTGCTTGCCTTGTGGGACCTGCAGAGCTCCTATCCCAGTCCCTTTACAGTCTCAGAGGAAGCTGTCACTGTCTCTTCTTTCAGTGTGCCCCACCTCTCCCTCTCCCAACCTTTGAAGACCAAGTGTGCAAATCTTCAGTGAACAACCTGAACTTTTTCTCTTCCTTACTTGTACATTTTGAAGAGAAGAAAATGTGATATTAACCAGCTCAGGAGAGATTTAATTTTGAGCAATTTTTTAAAATCCATATCCAGTTAACCTATTCAGTACTAATTTCTTATAGCAACTGTGTTGGTTGTTGAGCCAGGAACTGTGGGTGAAAGGCTGTCTCTCACAGGCACCCCCATACCATTATCCTTGTTCTAGCCTTCAATAATCCAGCCTCCTGGACTTTTAAAAATAACCTTTTTTAGGACTTTCTTTATTTAGGTCATATCTATAATCTATCTTCAAATATGACCAAGGTAGATCTTTCAAAACCTGCCCCCTATGGTACACAAAAGGCACTAGCCCCAGGTGTCCATGTAAACATACATTTAATTAAAATTAAAAACTCATTTTCTCAGTTTCACTAGGCACATTTCAAGCATTTGAAAGCCACCTATGGCTAGTGGTCACCATATTGGACAGTGCAGAGGTGGAACATTCCCACCATCACAGGAAGTTCTATTGGGCAGCCCTGTTCTTAAGTGGAAACCTGTTCATGTCACTGCTTCTCCATTTAACATTCCTATTTGCCTAAAGGAAAACCTACACACTTTTGAAGGTAGTGTAGATCCTTTGTATGCTGACCCTTAGCACACTGTGTAGTGCCACTTCCTTCAAACACGCTGCTCAGTTCCTGGGGACCATCCTCTGTCCTGGCCCCTGGCCTGCCACTTGTCAAGCAAGTTTCAGCTCACATTTTGTTCTCTGTGAGCCTTCACCGATGCTAACTTTAACATCTACTCTTCTTTCACTGGGAGTTATACAGCTTCACTTTTTAACTCCCAGCTGCACTTTAAATAACATTTTTACTTTAGTTGTTTGTACATTTGTCTTTTAGTAGCTTGTGAGCTTCTTGATTTCAGGAACATGTTTTGCTTCTGTATATTTATGTATCTATCTTCTTATATATATGTACACATATATATTTGTATTGATACACATATATGCATATACATTTAAATTGAATGAATGAATTCACTAATCAAGAACCATACAGTGTTGAGGAATGTTCTAATTCCCCTTTTTTTTCTTTTCTCTTTTCTCTCTTTTTATTTTCTTTTCTTTTTTCTTTTTATTTTTTCTCTTTTCTCTTTTTCTTCTTTAACTTACAGGATATGGAGGGAGGGAGAGGAAGGGAGGGGCTAAATCTCTTTTCTCTATTAAATTCTATTTAAATGGATTGTTTTATGAAAGGATATGAATGTTTGTGTCCCCCTCCAAATTTCTGTATTGAAATCTAATCCCCCGAAGTGATAGCATTAAGAGGTGGGGCCTTTGGAGAGGTGATTACGTTATGGGACTAGAGCCCTTGTGATAGGAATCAGCGCCCTTAAAAATATGCCTGAGGAAGCTTGTACCCGCTTCTATAAGCAGTGAGAAGGTGCTGTCTTTGAGCAATGGGCCCTCATCTGATAGCAAATCTGCCAGCACCTTGATCTTGGACTTCCCAGCCTCTAAAACTGTAAGAAAGAAATTTTTGTCATTTATAGGCTACCTGGGTCTATGGTAATTTGTTATAGCAGCCTTACTCTAGAGATTAAGACACTCTATCTTTGGAATTAGTTAAATGCAATTCTTCCAACAGGCTGTCTAGTCATTTATGGAATATTGATTTTGGATGCTAAAGACAGGATAGAATTTTACTTATATATACTGTCAATCACAATCCTTTTCAACAAGATCACACTCACATAGGGTCTCTGGCTAGATCACTAGGATTCCAACTACAGAGGAAGACAAGTTTTGTGCCATGGACACAATGTTATGTAGTGGTTGTGCAAAGGAACTTATCAGGAAAAGTTTCTAGATAAAGCAATTAGGATTCAATTCTCTGTTCCATTTTTTTTCAGTCAAATTTCTTTTCTATTTACAGAGAATCACCGAGTTTAACTTATTAATGCAAATATTAGCTTTGCTCACCAGGAAAGCTTAGTTAAAGTCCTATCTCCAAGGAATGATAGTTCCATGACTAACTTTAATAAGAATCAAGATGTGTTATACACTGAGATTGCTGATTTCTTTATACCTAAGAAATTTAACTTGAACATATGCAGAATTAAGTGCTTGAATGATTGAACCATGCTGAATACCACTTTTATAATTAGATTTGATCTTTACCTTAATTTGAAATAAATGGAATTGTATAAAAATAATAGCTGTCTTTCATTGAAGGCCTCTCTTGTGTCTGGCACTCTACCAGATATCTCATTTATAATTCTCACTTAACCTCCACGAACTGTCTTCAAAAGTGTGAAACTGTCTTCTTAAGTATGAAATGTCCGATTTCCTTATGTACTAAGTTTGACAGTTGATATCTCTGACATTTAACTTTGACACTTCTTGTCTTATTTTTACTGTGAAGGTACATCCTCATTCTTTCAAATGCACATTTTTTAGAGCAATTTTTGTGAAACCATGGATAAGTCAAAAATTCATGTTATTTTCGAACATGAATTCTGTCAGGGAAACAATTCAGCACAGACAGTTCGAAATATCAATGAAGTGTTTGGGAAGGATGTGGCTAATGAACACGCAGTATGGTAATGGTTTCAGAAGTTCTATTCTGGTGATTTTAATCTTGAAAATGAGCCATGTGGGCAACCTGAGACCACAGTGGATATTGATGAGCTGAAAGCTGTAGTGGAAGTGAATCTATCTCAACCTATGCGTAAATTAGCAACAAGGTTTGACATCACTATTCCAACAATTACTATTGGACAATTTGAAACAAATGAGCAAGGTAAAGAAGCTGGATAGATGGGTTCCACATGAATTAAATGAGTGTCAGAAGAGAAATCATCTTGAAGCTTGCCTTTCTTTGTTGTCACAATGAAAAGTTGAACCATTTCTACACCATATTGTTATGTGTAATGAACTTGGTTTCTTTTTGACAATTCCAAGCATTCAGCACAATGGTTGGATAAAGATGAAGTGCCAAAACACTGTCCAAAACCAAATATTCATCAACAAAAGCTAATGGTATCTATTTGGTGGTCCAGTGATGGTATTATCTACTACAACTTCATGAAACATAGTCAACTGATTACAGCAGATGTCTACTGCAAGCAGTTGGAGAAAATGATGAGGATGTTTGCCATTAAGCAGCCAAGATTGGTCAATAGAGATAAGCCAATCCTTTTGCAAGACAATGCTCTACCACATGTCATACAGACAATGCTGGTCAAACTGCAGACTCTGGACTTGGAAACTCTCTGTCATCCACCATATTCACCAGACCTTGTACCAACTCAACTGCCTACTACTTCTTCCAAGCTTTGGAACACTTCTTGCAAGAAAAAATATCCAGTTCTCAACAATCTGTGGAAAAAATCTTTTGTGATTTATTGCTACTTGCTCTCTAGGCTTCTTTGGTGCTGGCATAAACAAGCTACTGTTAAGATAGCAAAACTGTGTTGATAGTTTAGGCATATACTGTACTGCTTCTTGTTTGAGATATAGTAAACTAAATGTTTGTTTTGAAATTGGACATTTCATATTTAATGACCTAATATTACCTCTATTTTCACATGGTAGAAATGATGCTCAGAAAAAGAAAGTAACTCTTGCAAGATTACACCTCTACCAAATGATAAAGCCAGAATTTGAGGACAGGTCTGATGCTAAAAGCTAAATTTTATTATCCATTCCATATTTTCTTGCCAGAAAGTAACCTATCTATGTTGTACTTTGGAGCTTATAGAAATTCAGAAAGTGGTATACAAGCTTTTTGAAACTTATCAGTAGAGTTTCTCTTACAGTGAAAAATAAACTACCAGATAATAGAGAAGAGTGTAAGGCACCTGATCACAGATAGTAAAGTCCATATATCACCAGAGTCTGCCTCCTGTTGGGCTTTCCCCACTGTTGCATAATGTAGATCAAGAGTACAAACAGCAGAGGAATTGAAAGCCAAAGACAAAGGTTTAGATCCTTTCTCCTTTCTTGCTCCTTTGTGACTACCTTTGAAATCTTGACATTTACATGGACAGATCTAAAAATTATAATTCTATTTCATTAGAATATTCCATACTACTGAAATTTTAAAATCTCCATTCTACATTTATAGGGAAAAATCTAGAAGGATGTAAACAAAAATTATAATAGTAGTTAGGAGGGGTTTGATTTTTTTGTCTTTAATCTCTATAATGGGAAGGTATTTTGATATAATCAAGGTTATTTTTTACATGAATCAATGATGTAAGTTAAAGAATTTGTATGGTTAATCTGAAAATTAATCTCCATTTTTTTTTTTTTGGAAAAAAAATTCCTACCTTACTGAATTTTCAAGAAGGTCAAATTTCTAGGATCTCCAAGTAAGGCTTTCAAGTTCAATGTTTTCCAGGAGGGAAGGACAAGGACCAAAGCTAAGGAAAGAGAGAATTGGGGGAAAGTTAGCAGATGCCAGAAAAGAAGCAGGGCTGGGACCCTCTGTGGCAAAGCAATAGGTAATAAACAGCTTGGAATGTTGTTTGGAAAATTAATGATGCTATACAAAAAACACACAGCACAGCGCATGATGTAAGACCTGTTCCCCAAATGGTAGCCCTTATTGAACATGAGTGATGTTCCAGTGTAGAATGATGAGATGCAAGTAGCACTAAGCAAATGGCCAAGCTGAGTCCAAAATCTTGGACATTTATCCAAGCCAACCAGACCAAATAACAGAGTCCATGAAGGTGCACAAAACCTACAGTGTCCAACAGTGGGGTTGGAGATTTCCTCAGTGAGGAAATAAAGTCCAAGAGAAAAAAACCTGTTCCTCAAAGGGCTTGTAGTTCCAAAAGGAGCCTTGGTCAGAGCATTGCATACACTTACAGGGAAAATGTGGTCAGGAGCAAGGCTGACATGATGCTTATCTGGTAAACAACTGAACAGAAACTCCTTGAATTGCCTCCTTTTAAGACCCAAGAGCCAAGGGATAATAAACATGACAATCACACCTGTCCTTCTGTGATAACAGGAACAGAGGAGAGACTATCAATCACAAGTCCCTACATTGTCCTCAGAGAAACTCGAAGGATTATGGAAAGGCTGCTCCAAAGATCACTGGCATTCACATTGGGCAGGAGGAGATAGCGTATCTTGCTCACTGGAACCAAGTGCCTTGACTAGCTCCTCAAAAGGGATTCTGTGTGACCTCACAGGCTGCCACTAGCAGTTACTTTCACTTGGCTGTGGGGGTGGCATTTGACATAAGAACACTTTTCAGAGCAAGAGAATGTTAACAGCACAATTAATAAACCACATCACCTTTTAAAAATAGGGTCTATTTTTACATTTATTTCTGAGTTGTGAAAAGTTCCTCCTTTGAGATGTTGCTGTTTTCACTGATCAAAGACTAAAATTAAATCACCTGCTTCTCCAGGGTGTATAGTTTTTGTATTCTCACTGGCAATTTAACCTGCCTCTCTGAGTTGTCATTAGGCAGGGACATGACAAAGAGCAATGCTTACATGTTCCTGGCGTGAAGCAAACTCTAGGGATTAGAGGGATTTCATAGTATTTAGCCCATTAAAGCATCTCACTTTTAGTAAATCCTGAGGATGCTAGACTGCAGCTCCTTATCCAGTTTGTAAAGCTTTGCACTGAAAGTATAGTTTGGCAGTGAGCTTTGCATGTTATTTGTATTCTAACAATTCCAGGTTTGCTTTTTGTGCTACTCATAGACTGGTAAATCCCAATCTTTTTGCAAAGAAATTAAGTTTAAATATCTGGGGGAGTTTTCTGGCTCTGAAAATATTGTTTTGCTGTCTTAGAGCCAAAAATGCTGAAAGAAGACGCGTTTAACTGTTTGTTGTGGATCTTGGTTATTTTTAGTTAAAAATAAGTTCTTTAATTTCCTTCATTTTCTCCACAATTTCTAGAGAATCTGTGACCAAAGATAATTAAATTTTATAATTGCTTTCATTTTAATTAATATCTAAGGCTCCAAAAAGAGTGATATCCCTGAATGGGTTTTGCCAGTCTGAGGGGCCCTTGTTCTACTGTCAGCCTGTTGTTTGGATGGGGCGGAACAGAGGGAGAAGCCATATGGAGCTCACATTACAGCAGCTTCACAACCAGAGAAACAGCAAACTTGAGCTGGCTGTATTGTTGTGGTTTCTCTTAAGAGGCAGCAAGTGTACAGTAACAGTTTGGTATGGAGAATAGAAAATACAAGTGACTCAGATGAGATATGTAGCAGGGTGATGAGGAGAGATCACACTCACGATCCAAGACAAGCTTTCCCAGACTGTGGCAAGGATGGGACATGAAAGTAGAACATAAATATCTCACGAATGGACCATCTGTTTGGGGAAATCCTTCCAACATGGTTGAGAGGATTATATTTTGAACACAAGATATTTTTTCTTAGCCCTCTCTCTGGAAAGCCCTGGCATATGTTCCCACAGACATGGTGACAGAAATGTCACCAATGAATCACAGCCATTTTCAGTAGAGCACCAGCAAGGGTGGAAGAAGACATCTCAGACTGGCTTACTGGTCCCACCTGCCACATGGATAAGATTGCCCTGTGTGGGCTCAGAGGTGACAGGCCAATAATTAGGGTTGGGTTTACGCCTGGCATAAGCACAGAATTTCCAGTGTTAGAAAGCAGAGGGAGAAATCTACCACTTGAAAAATGATTAGTTTGGGGTAATGACCTTGAGAAATCTATAGTCACAATGATATGTGACATTGACCTCAAGGATGGGGCTGGGGAAAAGTCTCCATGACAAATGGTGTCCAGTTGTAAAAGTCTTCAAGCTCCTCTTTCTAGAGTCAGTTGCATTGATTGAGTGCTAAAAATACCACTCTCTACCTAGAAGAGTTAGCTGAAATGTGGGTTTAGGTTGACTAAATCCTGACTTCCAGACTTCTTATCCAACATTCTGGGAACACCAATTGACAAATCTCTCCTGATCATCTCATCGACAGCAATTCATAGAGAAAACGGATATAATCTATGTAGGCCTTGATTTACCCTTAACTACCAAGACAAAACTGTTTCAAAACAGTTTTATCATCATTGTTCATTAGCAAAGTTAGCAAAAATGGAACAAAAATGGTCAGTAAACTACTTCTTTCATTCATTACCTGTCGTGTAAACTTTATTTTCTCATCTGTTGATCCAAATATCCAAGCAATTATCTCAAATGCTTGGAGAAGTTCCCAGAACAATGGAAAAGGTGACAGATTCATAAAGGATGGCTTCAACCTCTGGGGCCCCACTTGCCTCTGGGCTTGCCCATGTGGGATGCTCTCCTTCATTCTGACCCTAAATCAGATCAGCTCACAGAAAATCTAACTTCTTGGGGAGATCCATCATCTAATCAGAACCTGCTGTGCACTAATGAATAAGTAATCAGCATGAAGTCAGTAGTAATTGAACATTCATTCATCCACATATATTTATGTGACAAGAATGGTGCTAAATTGGGGATCTAGTGGTGACCAGGACATGTTCCTGCTCCCAAGGAGCCCCGTTTATTGAAAGAGACAGAATTAAGGAACCATAACAATACATCATTTTAAGTGCCACATAAAAATGTAGTTCTCAGTTATTTTTCTTCCCTAAAGCCTGAGAAATTTGATGTACTCCTGTGTTTTAGAATGTATGCAGTGCTGGTGGGGGAAGACAGGAAAGAACATACAGAAAGGGAAAGCAGAGGGTGCTCTGGTACTGAAGGTGGTGCCTAGGATTGTCTTAGACGGTCAGGAAAAGCCCTTACGGAGATCTCTAAACAGACCTGTAATGAGCTAGCCAGCATTGGTAATCCCAGGCATCTCTGGAAATGATAAAGTATAAAGATCAGATTAAAGTAAAAATGATTAAGGCAAAAAATTTGAACTTTGTTTCCTGGTGAGTGAAAACTCAGTTTCTCTACTTGAAAACACCAGGCACAGGTCACCGTGAGACTATCATATAACAGATAAACAAAGATTAAGTGAAAGTTTCTATATTGAATATTGAGACCTCTAACCCTCTTCCCCTACTAGGTTCTCAGAATACTGGCAGCCAAGCATATACCTTCCAAGCAAAAGATCAGAAAAGTGTTTAAAGATCCTACTGAGCCCACCAAAAATGCCTAAAGATCCTGAGATGTGGGTCCCAAGGCCACAGCTCATCCAGATTCCCCTCCAGCAAAGACCACACTCAACACCACACACCCACTTGCACAGAACTTCTGGAGCAATGAGGTCTCAGTAGAAACTAGATGGCACATGCTAAATAGGTTCACTGAATAGACCTTAATGAAGGGATTACTTACAGAGAAGCGGGAAGATTTGAAGGAATTTAAAAAATGGTGACCAACCCAGGGATAAGCATGAACGAGGAACACAAACGAGAGCTGGAGCTATGGAAAAGGGGTTGTTCCAGTCACAGCAATAGAACAGTGGTTTTCAACCAGGGGCAGTGTTCTCCATAGGAGGCATTGGTAATGTCCAGAAATATTTTGGGTTGTCAAATGTTGGGGAACTGGGGGTGCTACTGGCATTTAGAATATACAAACCAGGGATGCCACTAAACATCCTACAATGCACAGTACAGACCTCAGAACAAAGAGCTGTCCAGCCCCAAATGTAAATAGTGCTGAGGTTAAGAAACTCTGCAATGGAGGAACAGAGACACTAGCAGAACAATGACTGGGAAGAGAGTAAATGACAATAGATGACCGTGTCTTCATCCCCACCTATACTTTGATCTCCTGCCATTACTTCCCTTGGTTGAACCTAACAAGAAGCCAGAGACTAGGGATACCAAATGATGTGGTCCATAGTAATCAGCATCTGGTCTGGGGCATTGAAAGGGTAGAGAATGGATCTGAAGAGACACATGGAGAATAACCACACAGCCTTCAATTAACTTTTAAGTGCTAACACTTGAACATGAGCAGACACAAGGCCATAAAACAAATAGAAAACAACTATCATCAATATTCCCTGAGAGATAAGAGAATATGCATCAACCCAAAAATATGGATAAAAATGCTGGAAAAAAACAAAAGTTCAGAGAACAAGAAAGATGCTTGGAAATTAAAAATGTAATAGCAAAAACAAAAGCCCTTATATGACTGGTTTTATTTTTGGCCTGGAAACCAGTGAAAGTGTTGATTTTTCATGTCTAGGTTGATGTGAAATAAAACATACAGTACACAGAGTACACTGGACTTAGAAGTAGGGAAGCAGAGGGCCACAAAAATGTAATCCCCAGGAATTAGTAAAATACTGTGGGAAAACACTGGATTAATTTAAGCCATGCAATTGGAGGATGGAGGCAATTTTACCTTGTGCTTCAAGTCTAGTGTGGCCTTACTTTACAACTGGGTAATGTATACACTTGTGTTGTACAGGAGTTTTTGTTTGTTTTGCTTCTAATGTCTTATTAAAGTGTGTAGTAAGACTCCTAAAAAAATTGACTGCCACACTAGGAAAAAAAAATTTGTCCTTGGGGCCATGGTGTTTTATTACAAAAATGGAATAAAAACTTTGAAAACAAAATGATCCTAATTTAATGAAAACTTTATCATTTTTTATATTTTTCTGTGCGTGAATTATATGCAACTTGAAAAATAGTTCTCTTGGCTCCCGACGTGAAGAGATGTGTGAGTTACCTATGCTTCTTGAAGCCCCAGGCTCAAAACAAGTGTGAGTTAAATACAAATCACATGGCAGTTAGTGTGTTAAGCACAGGGACAAACTACATTTTTCCTTTAATTTCGACATCTTTGGGAACGTCCTGACAGCTGGTATAAAAGGAAGAAAAGGAGTCTCTTTGCTCGAAACCCTCATGAACTTACTGGGAAAAATAATGACTGGACAAATTGAAATTCCTGATCCCTTGAACAAAGATCTTCAATCCACTGAGGAGCAAGGACAAGCCATTAGCTTCCCAAGTGGAGTATGTAAGGGGACAGCGTTGGGTTAAACACCTGTGTTCACTCAGACTTTCTCCTTATTCAGCCCTAAGGAATATGTGTCAGTTTCTTAAGGACATAGAGCTATAGCAGGTGCACTGTTCAAGAGAATGAAAAGACCAGTTGAAAATATTTACAAAAGACATATCTGATAAAGGATTACAATCTAAAATACACAAAGAACTCTTAAAACTCAACAGTGAGAATGTGAACAACCAGATTTTTTAAAAATGAGCAAAAGATCTGAACAGACACTTCCTCACCATAGAAGACATATATATGGCAAATAAGCATATAAAAAGATGTTCAACATCATACGTGATTAGGGAATTGCAAATTAAAATAACAATGAGATACCACTAAACATTAGAATGGCCAAAATCCAAAACATTGACAACACCAAATGCTGGCAAGAATGTGGAGCAACAGGAACTCTCATTCACTACTGGTGGAAAGGCAAAATAATATAGACAATTGGAAGACAATTGGCAGTTTCTTATAAAACAAATGCACTGATTCCCCAAAAAGAGTTGTGTCATTTGAAGTCTACTAGATATCTAGGATGCAGTTTTGCTCTGGTGTATAGGCTTTAAAATATGTATCACATAAATTGCGGGGGACTACTTCTTCTACACGTTTAGCATGGAAATTGTTGACATTAAATAAGAGATCAGCTATGATGACCACAGTGGGAGACAGCAGGAAGAGGTTTTATAGGGGTAATCACCACCAAGGGTCACTCAGCATTAAGGAGACAGGCCTAAGAGAGATATAGGGTATAGTGGCTGCCTCCCATTGAAAGAAGAAGTGAATTAGCAGGGCTGATGGATATAGTTATACCAGTTATTCACCACACAGGGACATTCAGCCAAGGGTATCAGAGCAGGTCTGGGATCCAGCTCTAGCTTTACTCTTGAAACTGATAGTGGGATAGTGTCTCACTCTGTCACACAGGCTGGAGTGTAGTGCACTATTACAGCTTACTGCAGCCTCAAACTTCCAGGCTTAAGCTATCCTTCTGTCTCAGTCTCCCAGGTAGTTGGGACTACAGGCATACATCTCCACACTGGTTAATTTTTCTTATATTTTTATAGAAGAGGTCTCACTCTGTTGCCCAGATTGGTCTTGAACTCCTCAAGTGTTTCTCCTGCCTTAGCCTCTTGAGTCACTGGGATTGCAGGTGTGAGCCATCATGCTCATCTCACTTTTAAAATCTTCTAAGCAGATTGCATCTGCCTAGAAGACGCGTACCTTCTTCTAATTTTCACAAAGATACTAAATGTGATAGAAGGGGCACTGATAGTTTCATGACCTTTCATGCACACCTTTCTATCCAAATTAAGGCATCTGGGGGCTGTGTTCCAGCAGCTTTGCTGGTGGGGTGTTTTCCATTTTCTGTTGCTTACAGTAGCATATCTGAAACTGGGTAATTTGTAAAGAAATTTCTTATGGTTATGGAGATTGAGAAGTTCAAGGTCAAGGTGCTGTATCTATTGAGGGACTTCTTGCTGGTAGGGACTCTCTGCAGAGTCCCAAGGGGGTGGAGAGCATCATATAACAAGGGGGTTGAGCATGGTAGCTCATGTCTCTCTTCTTCTTATAAAGCCACCAGTCTCATTCCCATTATAACCCATTAATTTATTAACCCATTAATCTGTTAACCCATGAATGAATTAATCCATTAAGAGGGCAGAGCCTTTATGATCCAATCACCTCTTAAAGATTTCGCCTCTCAATACTGCCACAATCAGGGATTAAATTTCAACATGCGTTTTGGAGGGGAAAAATATTCAAACCCAGCAGGGGTAGACCCAGGGATTGAGGTTTGATAACTGTTACTATTACCTCATGGGGAGTAAGCCCAGATTTAGGAGGCCTTGGAAAATGTAGGTCATGTACATTGATTTTAATTTAGTTAAAATTTTTTATTTATACCTTTACAAAAGGACTTCAATATGTAAAAAACAGGGTTATTTTTTAGGGTCAAGTTAATTTAAGGTAACTTTTCAGACAGGAATGTACATTTTTTATTTCCCATCCTTAGTCACCTTCTTTTTTTTTTTTCAAGATTACCATGACATTAACTGTATGTGGGAAGTTATTTAACCTGCCTTCAAAGAGCATGTATAATTTGGTTCTAAAGTTTGGAACAATATACTTTATTTTAAATGTTCAGGACATTATGTAGCTCTAGAAGACAAAAAAAGGTTTTTTAAAAGCAAAGGTGTTAAATACAGCAATTTACTTCCAATGACATCACGTGCTGCCTATTCAGATTGTTTTTCAAGAAACACGCACATTGGATGTTGTGTGTTAATCAGACCCCTGTTCAATATGAAAATGATTAGGGCATAAACATTTCATAATAGGAAGTTATGATTGAGGACTGAGAATGATATCTCCTGACTTGCTCTGTGGAACAGATAATCAAGTTGTCTTTCAAAGACTGAACCTGCAGTGAATGTTTTACTTGGGAAATAAATGAAATTGATTATATATTCTAGGCAAAAAAACACACTGTAATTACTTTCAATCTCCTCATAAAATGTTTTTCCACTAGCAGAGATCTTCAAAATTGTTAGAAATTACAAGAGGATGGGAGCAAGAGCACATTAATCACAGGAATTAAAAGCGGAAGAGACTTCTTGGGTTGGTCCACGCCTCTTCTCACCAAGATGGCACCATGTTCATTCCGTTCAGTCCAACTTAAAGTGACTTAAGTAAGAGACTACTTCTCTCAAGGCAATCTTGCACTGATTCCTTTACTGGGTTTCAAAAAACAGTGGGGACTTTAAGCAAGACTTACAAATCAATTTCTAAAACTGCCAGTCTTTGAAACATTTCTCTGGCCTGAAGATCATTTTGACCCAATTCTCTTCACAGTGCTGGTCCCTCTCCACTATCTACCTTTTTCCATTGCCCTGTCACTAGACCAAAATGCAAGTATCTCCATCTGTCCAGCACCGCCCACAGGATGAGGCAAACCTGGGCAGTCCTATGGTAAGATTGAAATTCTATACACTTGGATGTTGCTCTCCTCTCTTCCCCCGCAGAGTGCTTTCCCTCCTTTCAAAAGATGATCTGGACAACAGACTGGTCAGGCCACTGGGCTTCTCTTTGTCTCTCAGTCTTTTAATTTTCTGTCCATCTTCTTTTGGATCATGCCATTCCACATCTCAATATTAACCTTCCACCAAACTTTTCCACTGAATGCTTTAGAAACAAATTTTTGATACTCTCAAAACTTCCTATGAAGTTTCTTCTTTCTTCTTAATCTTATTGCTTCTAAATATTTGATCATTTGTAATCTACCTCTATGATTTTTTCTATATCCATATGCCATTTGTTTGTGTTAAAAAATGCCTCCTTCTGTCTCAGTTTCAGCTGGGAAATGGACAGAATGAGACACATTTTGGCAAATGAAATAAAGCCATAGGTGTTGAGTTCTAACATCTCAAAGTAAGGTGATACCTAAGACATAATGGGATATTTTGAAACTAGTTTATCCATTCTTCATCCTCACCCTCTTCAAAGGCATAGATGGGTTGAGCCAAATGGGACAAGAGATACTTTTTCCTCCCCTCAGCCTCCATGGGAGGGTGAAAGACATGGAAGATGTGCTATTGGAAGCACAAACGGGGCTCCAGTCTTGGGGGTAGGGGGCAGCCTGAAGAGGAACCTTGCCCTTAGTAGGGAAGCTACAGTCACATCTTCCTTTTTGAGGGAACTTTAGGGAAACACTTGAAAACATCTCCTAGTGAAAACACCTCTTTCTGGGAATCTGTCAAACCCATAGGGTACTGTTGGCAGATTTCATTTGTGCCAGCCAGACACGACGTTTCCTTCCCATTCCTCTCCTCCCCATGCCCTTCTTAAAATATCTGAGAGGAGTCAAAGTCATACCAGGATGGGATAGAAAGAGCTGTGCCAGCAGCTGGGGAGAGGATACTCAGCCCCTCACCCCTCTGTAGACGCCCCCCTCTGAAACAGCACCAAGATGCAGGGAGGAAAGAGTTCCTTTTGAAGCAAGTTTGGAGTTTTGGTAATAAAACCATATTGGTACTTTTAATAATTGAACTGACACTGCTTTTTTGGATTATAAGGGAAAGAAAGTCTTTGTATTATGTAATCGTGTCCAGAAAATGTTACAAATTGGCCCAAGGGCAGGAGGCTTACAGATTGAGTACAAAAGAATAATTGAGTTGGAGGCGGAAGAGGAAAAAGTTTTATGCTCTTTGAGATTGTGTTCCTCCCTCATGTCGCACAGTCTGCATTTGTGAGGGCTCTTCAGAGACCCCTTACAGCTTGGTGTCCAGGGCTACACATATACATGGGGCTCATCAAATCCCCGAGAGAGAAAAATAGGGCCAAAATGGTCAAAACCACTCAGGAGGCACAAGGACACCCTGTTAACTGGTCATATTCAAACAAAGATTCAGAGCTCTAGGTGGAATCTTACCCATGAACATGAACTTATGGTTTTTCTTAAATTGTTTTTTAATCGGTATTTTTGAGGTATAGTTTATATACAGTAAAATTTACCCATTTTAGGGGTACAGTTGTATTTTGAAAAATGTGCACACTCATTTAACTACTACCACAGTTGGAATATGGATGATTTCTATCACCCCCAAATTTGTATCCCTTTTCAATCAACCCATATGCCACCCTTACCACCAACTCCTGGCAACCGCTGGTCTGATTTCTTTTCAAATACTTTTGCCTTTTCCATAATGTCATCTAAATGGAATCATGCAGTGTGTAGTATTTCCTGCCTGGCTTCTTTTACCTATTAATGGTATAAAGTTTGGAGACTCATCCATGCTGTGAGTATCAACAGTTCCTTTTCATTACTGAGTAGTTTCCCAATGTATGGATATTTCTACGTAGTCTCTTTATTCACCAGTGAGCAGATATTTTACTGCAACAGGATTGTGTCAGATTTTGGAGATTATGAATAAAGCAATTCACCTAAAATTTAAAAAATTTCTTTAGCCTTGTCCTGAGCAGTAGGTTTTAGATGTTAGTAACATATTAAATTGTATATACTTATAAAGACATTCATGTAAATATATAACTATTAATATGAAACCATTTGTCTGTGTATACTTTAAAGACATTCATCTCAGAATGACTAGTGCTATGTAAACCACATATACTACATATATCATGTATACCATGCTTTCAGAAACAAACAGTGATCTAATTGGATTATTTCTCCCCCTGTTCACTTTACTCCCCAGGACCCAGCTTCCACTGCAGGCTTCTTGGAGGTGGTGGCTCCTCCTCTCACGCATCACAGGGCAGGAGGCTATGCCAGTACTCTCCTAGCTCTCAGGGCTACTTCAGTGACCTTCTCTTTCAACTCCCTGCAATAAACCAACAGGCTCTGAAGCTTGTTCCTTTATTCAACAAACACTGGGATAAGGAAAATCATATTCTTGTTGAATGAGATGGACATCTATAGGTAAAAATAAGTTCTATTTGTTTTAGAAAGTTTTATTATTTTTTATTTTTAATTTATTATGGGTACATAATAGCTGTATATATTTATAGGGTACATGTGATGTTTTGATACAGGCATACAATGTGAATTAATCAAATTAGGGTAACTGAGGTATCCATCACCTCAGGCAGAAATTTATTATTTCTTTGTGTTAGGATAAAAAGTTTTGTTTTTTAAAAAAGAGAAAATATATTTGAAATCTAATGAACCACTTTAAGTAACTAATTTAAAAAGTCTTTTTTCCACAATTTACTTTTGTCATCTTTATTTTTCTTCTATTAATGTCTCACTATATTGTCAACTTTCAAAAACTATAGTATAGAAGGATGTGAAGAAAACTGTTTCTTTAAAGTTTGATGACCAAAAGTTCAAGAATTTGTGTTCAATTTCCAAGTTATTGGGAGTTTGTCCTTTTCTTATCAGAACACAAAAAAATTATCATTCCACTTTAGTGGAATCTTTTAATATTTCTTGAGAATCAACACATATCTTTCAGATAAAAAGCATACCTTTTTCTGTTTTGCTTTAAAAGACAGAGAAATGATCTGCTACCTATTTTGTTGGTATTTAAGGGGCAGATGTGATGGCCTATATTTTGGTCATGTAGAAAATATGGACTTCTAGCAAGGGCAGAGGCAATCAAATGAGGAAAAATGTGCTTAGCTATAAACTCTGTAAACTAATAGAACTTTAAAATAAATTCATCCTTACCAATCTCTGAACAATTTATGGGAAATGAAAGAATAATAACCAGGAAAATAAGTGTCAAAGAAAAAGTGATAATGTAGAGGAAAAGGGACCTCATAACTATCAATAGAAATAGTTGGGAAAATAACTTATTTATGGCTTGGGAAAACAAGCATGCTCCAAATTCCAGGTGATCAATTTATAACTAAAATCTTGGAACACAGTTTATACTTAAGTTGGGAGTGTCTCTATTTTAGGAAAATTATTTTCTCTCTCTCCTTTTCTTCTCACCCATATAATAGATACTGTCTATAGATTTCCCAAGGAAAATTTAACTCTGAAAAAGCAGAGCATCTTATTAAATATATACTTGACTTTTTTTTTTTTGAGACAGAATCTCACTGTGTTCCCGGGACTAGCATGCCATAGCATCAGCCTAGCTCACAGCAACCTCAAACTCCTGGGCTCAAGCGATCCTCCTGCCTCAGCCTCCCGAGTAGCTGGGACTACAGGCATGCGCCACCATGCCCAGCTAATTTTTTCTATATGTATATTTTTAGTTGTCCAGATAATTTCTTTCTATTTTTAGTAGAGACGGGGTCTTGCTCTTGCTCAGGCTGGTCTCGAACTCCTGACCTTGA